>JAKKUS010000824.1:0-18553 GCA_023238725.1 Scortum barcoo
TGACAGCGTCCTCAGTTGTTTATGGTACATGGAGTGAATTGGCCAAAAGTACTTTACTTTGTGAGATACAGTCACATTGAGTGGTGTGCGTCACTTGAACTTTAACCATGCAGAATACTGTGTTGTATTGAAAACGTTCACAGCTACTTGAAATCAAAACAAAACAACTTGCTGTATTTAGAACTGTGACAGCTTCCTGAATTGTTTATGGCACTTAGAGTGAATTGGCCAAAAGTACTTTACTTTGTGAGATACAGTCACATTGAGTGGTGTGTGTCCTAACTAGTGTCACTCACTGAATGGCAATGCAGACTACTGTGTTGTACTTGAGAAACGTACTGCACGTGACACCACAGTGCTACTTGAAAACAAGACACAACAACTTGCTGTTTTCAGAGCAGTGACAGCGTCCTGAGTTGTTTATGAATCAAATGAGTTGAAGTCTCCAAAAGTACTTTACTTTGCTGTGAGATACAGTCACATTGAGTGGTGCAAAGTGCGTCATTGAACTTAACCATGCAGAATGGTACTGTGTTGTATTGAAAATGTTCACAGCTACTTGAAATCAAAACAAAACAACTTGCTGTATTCAGAGCAGTGACAGCTTCCTGAGTTGTTTATGGCACGTAGGTTGAATTGGCCAAAAGTACTTTTACTTTGTGAGATACAGTCACATTGAGTGGTGTGTGTCCTAACTAGTGTCACTCACTGAATGGCAATGCAGACTACTGTGTTGTACTGAGAAAGTACACAGCTACTTGAAAACAAGACACAACAACTTGCTGTTTTCAGAGCAGTGACAGCGTTCCTCAGTTGTTTATGATACATGGAGTCAAGTCTCCAAAAGGTACTTTATTTTGTGAGATACAGTCACATTGAGTGGTGTGTGTCACTGAACTTAACCATGCAGAATACTGTATTGTTATTGAGAACGTACACAGCTACTTGAAATCAAGACACAATGACTTGCTGTATTCAGAGCAGTGACAACTTCCTGAGTTGTTTATGGCATGTAGAGTGAATTGGCCAAAAGTACTTTTACTTTGTGAGATACAGTCACATTGAGTGGTGTGTGTCCTAACTAGTGTCACTCACTGAATGGCAATGACCAGACTACTGTGTTGTACTGAGAAACGTACTTTTGTCACGTACACAGCTACTTGAAAACAAGACAAACAACAACTTGCTGTTTTCAGAGCAGTGACAGTGTTCCTCAGTTGTTTATGATGCACGTAGAGGTGAAGTTGTCCAAAAGTACTTTTACTTTGTGAGATACAGTCACATTGAGTGGTGTGTGTCACTGAACTTAGTGTCACCATGCAGAATACTGTGTTGTATTGAAAACGTTCACAGCTACTTGAAATCAAAACAAAACAACTTGCTGTATTCAGAGCAGTGACAGCTTCCTGAGTTGTTTATGGCACGTCGTACAGTGAATTGGCCAAAAGTACTTTACTTTGTGAGATACAGTCACATTGAGTGCTGTGTGTCACTGAACTTAACCATGCAGAATACTGTATTTTTACTGAGAAACGTTACACAGCTACTTGAAAACAAGACACAATGACTTGCCTGTATTCAGAGCAGTGACAGCGTTCCTCAGTTGTTTATGATACATGGAGTCAAGTCTCCAAAAGTGTCTTTACTTTTGTGAGATACAGTCACATTGAGTGGTGTGTGTCCTAACTAGTGTCACTCACTGAATGGCAATGCAGACTACTGTGTTGTACTTGAGAAACTGTACACAACTACTTGAAAACAAGAACACAATGACTTGCATGTATTCAGAGCAGTGACAACTTCCTGAGTTATTTATGGCAGGTAGAGTGAATTTGGCCAAAAGTACACTTTACTTTGTGAGATTACAGTCACATTGAGTGGTGTGTGTCCTAACTAGTGTCACTCACTGAATGGCAATGCAGACTACTGTGTTGTACTTGAGAAACGTACACAGCTACTTGAAAACAAGACACAATGACTTGCATGTATTCAGAGCAGTGACAACTTCCTGAGTTGTTTATGGCACGTAGAGTGAATTGGCCAAAAGTACTTTTCTTTGTGAGATACAGTCACATTGAGTGGTGTGTGTCCTAACTAGTATCACTCACTGAATGGCAATTCAGACTACTGTGTTGTATTGAAAACGTTCACAGCTACTTGAAATCAAAACAAAACAACTTGCTGTATTCAGAGCAGTGTGACAGCTTCCTGAGTTGTTTATGGCACGTATACAGTGAATTGGCCAAAAGTATTTTACTTTGTGAGATACAGTCACATTGAGTGGTGTGTGTCCTAACTAGTGTCACTCACTGAATGGCAAGTCAGACTACTGTGTTGTATTGAAAACGTTCACAGCTACTTGAAATCAAAACAAAACAACTTGCTGTATTCAGAGCAGTGACAGCTTCCTGAGTTGTTTATGGCACGTACAGTGAATTGGCCAAGTCAAGTCTCCAATAGTTCTTTATTTTGTGAGATACAGTCACATTGAGTGGTGTGTGTCTAACTAGTGTCACTCACTGAATGGCAATGCAGACTACTGTGTTGTATTGAAAACGTTCACAGCTACTTGAAATCAAAACAAAACAACTTGCTGTATTCAGAGCAGTGACAGCTTCCTGAGTTGTTTATGGCACGTACAGTGAATTGGCCAAAAGTACTTTACTTTGTGAGATACAGTCACATTGAGTGGTGTGTGTCCTAACTAGTTCACTGAACTTAACCATGCAGAATACTGTATTGTATTGAAAACGTTCACAGCTACTTCTTGAAATCAAAACAAAACAACTTGCTGTATTCAGAGCAGTGACAGCTTCCTGAGTTGTTTATGGCACGTACAGTGAAGTGTGCCAAAAAGTACTTTACTTTGTGAGATACAGTCACACTTGAGTGCTGTGCGTCACTGAACTTAACCATGCAGAATACTGTGTTGTATTGAAAACGTTCACAGCTACTTGAAATCAAAACAAAACAACTTGCTGTATTCAGAGCAGTGACAGCTTCCTGAGTTGTTTATGGCACGTACAGTGAATTGGCCAAAAGTACTTTACTTTGTGAGATACAGTCACATTGAGTGGTGTGTGTCCTAACTAGTGTCACTCACTGAATGGCAATGTCAGACTACTGTAAAGTTGTATTGAAAACATCCACAGCTACTTGAAATCAAGACACAAACAACTTGCTGTATTTCAGAGCAGTGACAGCTTCCTCAGTTGTTTATGGTACATGGAGTGAATTGTGTCCAAAAGTACTTTACTTTGTGAGATACAGTCACATTGAGTGGTGTGTGTCCTAACTAGTGTCACTCACTGAATGGCAATGCAGACTACTGTGTTGTACTTGAGAATGTTCACAACTACTTGAAAACAAGACACAATGAACTTGCTGTATTCAGAGCAGTGACAGCTTCCTGAGTTGTTTATTTATGGCACGGTAGAGTGAATTGGCCAAAAGTACTTTACTTTGTGAGATACAGTCACATTGAGTGGTGTGTGTCCTAACTAGTGTCACTCACTGAATGGCAATGCAGACTACTGTGTTGTATTGAAAACGTTCACAGCTACTTGAAATCAAAACAAAACAACTTGCTGTATTCAGAGCAGTGACAGCTTCCTGAGTTGTTTATGGCACGTAGAGTGAATTGGCCAAAAGTACTTTTACTTTGTGAGATACAGTCACATTGAGTGGTGTGTGTCCTAACTAGTGTCACTCACTGAATGGCAATGCAGACTACTGTGTTGTATTGAAAACGTTCACAGCTACTTGAAATCAAAACAAAACAACTTGCTGTATTCAGAGCAGTGACAGCTTCCTGAGTTGTTTATGGCACGTACAGTGAATTGGCCAAAAGTACTTTACTTTGTGAGATACAGTCACATTGAGTGGTGTGTGTCACTGAACTTAACCATGATGCAGAATACTGTGTTGTATTGAAAACGTTCACAAGCTACTTGAAATCAAAACAAAACAACTTGCTGTATTCAGAGCAGTGACAGCTTCCTGAGTTGTTTATGGCACGTAGAGTGAATTGGCCAAAAGTACTTTACTTTGTGAGATACAGTCACATTGAGTGGTGTGTGTCCTAACTAGTGTCACTCACTGAATGGCAATACAGACTACTGTGTTGTACTGAAAACGTACACAGCTACTTGAAAACAAGAACACAAAACAACTTGCTGTTTTCAGAGCAGTGACAGCGATAAGTGTCTTCCTCAGTTGTTTATGATAAATGGAGTGAAGTTGGCCAAAAGTACTTTACTTTGTGAGATACAGTCACATTGAGTGGTGTGTGTCCACTGAACTTAACCATGCAGAATACTGTGTTGTATTGAAAACGTTCACAGCTACTTGAAATCAAAACAAAACAACTTGCTGTATTCAGAGCAGTGACAGCTTCCTGAGTTGTTTATGGCACGTAGAGTGAATTGGCCAAAAGTACTTTACTTTGTGAGATACAGTCACATTGAGTGGTGTGTGTCCTAACTAGTGTCACTCACTGAATGGCAATGCAGACTACTGTGTTGTATTGAAAACGTTCACAGCTACTTGAAAACAAGAACAAAACAACTTGCTGTATTCCAGAGCAGTGACAGCGACCTGAAGTTGTTTATGGCATACATGGAGTGAAGTCTGGCCAAAAGTACTTTACTTTGTGAGATACAGTCACATTGAGTGGTGTGTGTCACTGAACTTAACCAATGCAGAATACTGTGTTGTATTGAAAACGTTCACAGCTACTTGAAATCAAAACAAAACAACTTGCTGTATTCAGAGCAGTGACAGCTTCCTGAGTTGTTTATGGCACGTAGAGTGAATTGGCCAAAAGTACTTTACTTTGTGAGATACAGTCACATTGAGTGGTGTGTGTCCTAACTAGTGTCACTCACTGAATGGCAATGCAGACTACTGTGTTGTACTGAGAACGTACGTTCACAGCTACTTGAAAACAAGACACAACAACAACTTGCTGTTTTCAGAGCAGTGACAGCTTCCTGAGTTGTTTATGGCATATATGGAGTGAAGTGTCCAAAAGTACTTTACTTTGTGAGATACAGTCACATTGAGTGGTGTGTGTCACTGAACTTAACCATGCAGAATACTGTGTTGTATTGAAAACGTTCACAGCTACTTGAAATCAAAACAAAACAACTTGCTGTATTCAGAGCAGTGACAGCTTCCTGAGTTGTTTATGGCACGTACAGTGAATTGGCCAAAAGTACTTTTACTTTGTGAGATACAGTCACATTGAGTGGTGTGTGTTCGTCACTGAACTTAACCATGAATGGCAGAATACTGTGTTGTATTGAAAACGTTCACAGCTACTTGAAAACAAAACAAAACAACTTGCTGTATTCAGAGCAGTGACAGCTTCCTGAGTTGTTTACGGCATGTAGAGTGAATTGGCCAAAAAGTACTTTACTTTGTGAGATACAGTCACATTGAGTGGTGTGTGTCCTACTAACTAGTACTTGTCACTCACTGAATGGCAATGCAGACTACTGTGTTGTATTGAGAACGTGTCACAGCTACTTGAAAACAAGAACAAAACAACTTGCTGTATTCAGAGCAGTGACAGCTTCCTGAGTTGTTTATGGCATACATGGAGTGAAGTTGTCCAAAAGTACTGACACCTTACTTTGTGAGATACAGTCACATTGAGTGGTGTGTGTCACTGAACTTAATGGCCAATGCAGAATACTGTGTTGTATTGAAAACGTTCACAGCTACTTGAAATCAAAACAAAACAACTTGCTGTATTCAGAGCAGTGACAGCTTCCTGAGTTGTTTATGGCACGTACAGTGAATTGGCCAAAAGTACTTTACTTTGTGAGATACAGTCACATTGAGTGGTGTGTGTCCAACTGAACTTAACCACTGCAGAATACTGTATTGTATTGAAAACGTTCACAGCTACTTGAAATCAAAACACAAATGAACTTGCTGTATTCAGAGCAGTGACAGCTTCCTGAGTTGTTTATGGCACGTAGAGTGAATTGGCCAAAAGTACTTTACTTTGTGAGATACAGTCACATTGAGTGGTGTGTGTCCTTAACTAGTGTCACTCACTGAATGGCAATACAGACTACTGTGTTGTACTGAGAAGCGTTCACAACTACTTGAAATCAAAACAACAATGAACTTGCATTATTCAGAGCAGTGACAACTTCCTGAGTTGTTTATGGCACGGTACAGTGAATTGGCCAAAAGTACTTTTACTTTGTGAGATACAGTCACATTGAGTGGTGTGCGTCCTAACTAGTATCACTCACTGAATGGCAATGCAGACTACTGTGTTGTATTGAAAACGTTCAAGCTTCACAGCTACTTGAAATCAAAACAAAACAACTTGCTGTATTCAGAGCAGTGACAACTTCCTGAGTTGTTTATGGCACGTACAGTGAATTGGCCAAAAGTACTTTACTTTGTGAGATACAGTCACATTGAGTGGTGTGTGTCCTAACTAGTGTCACTCACTGAATGGCAATGCAGACTACTGTGTTGTATTGAAAACGTTCACAGCTACTTGAAATCAAAACAAAACAACTTGCTGTATTCAGAGCAGTGACAGCTTCCTGAGTTGTTTATGGCACGTACAGTGAATTGGCCAAAAGTACTTACTTTACTTTGTGAGATACAGTCACATTGAGTGGTGTGCGTCACTAACTTAACCATGTGGCAGAATACTGTGTTGTATTGAAAACGTTCACAGCTACTTGAAAATCAAAACAAAACAACTTGCTGTATTCAGAGCAGTGACAGCTTCCTGAGTTGTTTATGGCAACGTAGAGTGAATTGGCCAAAAGTACTTTACTTTGTGAGATACAGTCACATTGAGTGGTGTGTGTCCTAACTAGTGTCACTCACTGAATGGCAATGCAGACTACTGTGTTGTATTGAAAACGTTCACAGCTACTTGAAATCAAAACAAAACAACTTGCTGTATTCAGAGCAGTGACAGCTTCCTGAGTTGTTTATGGCACGTGGAGTGAATTGGCCAAAAGTACTTTACTTTGTGAGATACAGTCACATTGAGTGGTGTGTGTCACTGAACTTAACCATGCAGAATACTGTGTTGTATTGAAAACGTTCACAGCTACTTGAAATCAAAACAAAACAACTTGCTGTTTTCAGAGCAGTGACAGCTTCCTGAGTTGTTTATGGCACGTACAGTGAATTGGCCAAAAGTACTTTACTGTGAGATACAGTCACATTGAGTGGTGTGTGTCTAACTAGTGTCACTCAACTGAATGGCAATGCAGAATACTGTGTTGTATTGAAAACGTTCACAGCTACTTGAAATCAAAACAAAACAACTTGCTGTATTCAGAGCAGTGACAGCTTCCTGAGTTGTTTATGGCACGTAGAGTGAATTGGCCAAAAGTACTTTTACTTTGTGAGATACAGTCACATTGAGTGGTGTGTGTCCTAACTAGTGTCACTCACTGAATGGCAATGCAGACTACTGTGTTGTATTGAAAATGTTCACAGCTACTTGAAAAAACAAGACAAAACAACTTGCTGTATTCAGAGCAGTGACAACTTCCTGAGTTGTTTATGGTACAGGTAGAGTGAATTGGCCAAAAGTACTTTACTTTTGTGAGATACAGTCACATTGAGTGGTGTGTCCTAACTAGTGTCACTCACTGAACTTAACCAATGCAGAATACTGTGTTGTATTGAAAACGTTCACAGCTACTTGAAATCAAAACAAAACAACTTGCTGTATTCAGAGCAGTGACAGCTTCCTGAGTTGTTTATGGCACGTACAGTGAATTGGCCAAAAGTACTTTACTTTGTGAGATACAGTCACATTGAGTGGTGTGTGTCCTAACTAGTGTCACTCACTGAATGGCAATGATGCAGACTACTGTGTTGTATTGAAAACGTTCACAGCTACTTGAAATCAAACAAAACAACTTGCTGTATTCAGAGCAGTGACAAGCTTCCTGAGTTGTTTATGGCACGTACAGTGAAATTGGCCAAAAGTACTTTTACTTTGTGAGATACAGTCACATTGAGTGGTGTGTGTCCTAACTAGTGTCACTCACTGAATGGCAATGCAGAACTACTGTGTTGTATTGAAAACGTTCACAGCTACTTGAAATCAAAACAAAACAACTTGCTGTATTCAGAGCAGTGACAGCTTCCTGAGTTGTTTATGGCACGGTACAGTGAATTGGCCAAAAGTACTTTACTTTGTGAGATACAGTCACATTGAGTGGTGTGTGTCCACTGAACTAGTGTCACTCACTGAATGGCAATCCAGACTACTGTGTTGTATTGAAAACGTTCACAGCTACTTGAAATCAAAACAAAACAACTTGCTGTATTCAGAGCAGTGACAGCTTCCTGAGTTGTTTATGGCACGTACAGTGAATGTGAATTGGCCAAAAGTACTTTACTTTGTGAGATACAGTCACATTGAGTGGTGTGTGTCCTAACTAGTGTCACTCACTGAATGGCAACCAGACTACTGTGTTGTATTGAAAACGCTCACAGCTACTTGAAATCAAAACAAAACAACTTGCTGTTTTCAGAGCAGTGACAGCTTCCTCAGTGAGTTGTTTATGGTACGTGGAGTGAATTGGCCAAAAGTACTTTACTTTGTGAGATACAGTCACATTGAGTGGTGTGCTATCGTCACTGAACTTAACATGCAGAATACTGTGTTGTATTGAAAACGCTCACAGCTACTTGAAATCAAAACAAAACAACTTGCTGTATTCAGAGCAGTGACAGCTTCCTGAGTTGTTTATGGCACGTGCAGTGAATTGGCCAAAAGCACTTTACTTTGTGAGATACAGTCACATTGAGTGGTGTGTGTCCTAACTAGTGTCACTCACTGAATGGCAATGCAGACTACTGTGTTGTATTGAAAACGTACACAGCTACTTGAAATCAAAACACAAAACAACTTGCTGTATTCAGAGCAGTGACAGCTTCCTGAGTTGTTTATGGCACGTACAGTGAATTGGCCAAAAGTACTTTACTTTGTGAGATACAGTCACATTGAGTGGTGTGTGTCCTAAAGTGTCACTGAACTGAATGGCAATGCAGAATACTGTGTTGTATTGAAAACGTTCACAGCTACTTGAAATCAAAACAAAACAACTTGCTGTATTCAGAGCAGTGACAGCTTCCTGAGTTGTTTATGGCACGTACAGTGAATTGGCCAAAAGTACTTTACTTTGTGAGATACAGTCACATTGAGTGGTGTGTGTCCTAACTAGTGTCACTCACTGAATGGCAATGCAGACTACTGTGTTGTATTGAAAACGTTCACAGCTACTTGAAATCAAAACAAAACAACTTGCTGTATTCAGAGCAGTGACAGCTTCCTGAGTTGTTTATGGCACATGTACAGTGAATTGGCCAAAAGTACTTTACTTTGTGAGATACAGTCACATTGAGTGGTGTGTGTCACTACTGAACTCACTAATACCATGCAGAATACTGTGTTGTATTGAAAACGTTCACAGCTACTTGAAATCAAAACAAAACAACTTGCTGTATTCAGAGCAGTGACAGCTTCCTGAGTTGTTTATGGCACGTACAGTGAATTGGCCAAAAGTACTTTTACTTTGTGAGATACAGTCACATTGAGTGGTGTGTGTCCTAACTAGTGTCACTCACTGAATGGCAATGCAGACTACTGTGTTGTATTGAAAACGTTCACAGCTACTTGAAATCAAAACAAAACAACTTGCTGTATTCAGAGCAGTGACAGCTTCCTGAGTTGTTTATGGCACGTACTGACAGTGAATTGGCCAAAAGTACTTTAACTTTGTGAGATACAGTCACATTGAGTGGTGTGTGTCCTAACTAGTGTCACTCACTGAATGGCAATGCAGACTACTGTGTTGTATTGAAAACGTTCACAGCTACTTGAAATCAAAACAAAACAACTTGCTGTATTCAGAGCAGTGACAACTTCCTGAGTTGTTTATGGCACGTACAGTGAATTGGCCAAAAAGTACTTTACTTTGTGAGATACAGTCACATTGAGTGGTGTGTCCTAACTAGTGTCACTCACTGAATGGCAATGCAGACTACTGTGTTGTATTGAAAACGTTCACAGCTACTTGAAATCAAAACAAAAACAACTTGCTGTATTCAGAGCAGTGACAGCTTCCTGAGTTGTTTATGGTACAGGTAGAGTGAATTGGCCAAAAGTACTTTTTACTTTGTGAGATACAGTCACATTGAGTGGTGTGTGTCCTAACTAGTGTCAGTGTCTCACTGGCAATGCAGAATACTGTGTTGTATTGAAAACGTTCACAGCTACTTGAAATCAAACAAAACAACTTGCTGTATTCAGAGCAGTGACAGCTTCCTGAGTTGTTTATGGCACGTACAGTGAATTGGCCAAAAGTACTTTACTTTGTGAGATACAGTCACATTGAGTGTGTCCTAAAAGTGTCGTCACTGAACTTAACCATGCAGAATACTGTATTGTATTGAAACGTTCACAGCTACTTGAAATCAAAACAAAACAACTTGCTGTATTCAGAGCAGTGACAGCTTCCTGAGTTGTTTATGGCACGTACAGTGAATTGGCCAAAAGTACTTTTACTTTGTGAGATACAGTCACATTGAGTGGTGTGTGTCCTAACTAGTGTCAACTCACTGAATGGCAATGCAGACTACTGTGTTGTATTGAAAACTGTACACAGCTACTTGAAATCAAAACAAAACAACTTGCTGTATTCAGAGCAGTGACAACTTCCTGAGTTGTTTATGGCAGGTACAGTGAATTGGCCAAAAGTACTTTACTTTGTGAGATACAGTCACATTGAGTGGTGTGTGTCCTAACTAGTGTCACTCACTGAATGGCAATTGCAGACTACTGTGTTGTATTGAAAACGTTCACAGCTACTTGAAATCAAAACAAAACAACTTGCTGTATTCAGAGCAGTGACAGCTTCCTGAGTTGTTTATGGCACGTACAGTGAATTGGCCAAAAGTACTTTACTTTGTGAGATACAGTCACATTGAGTGGTGTGTGTCCTAAAGGCTTAATCTGAACTTGAACTCATATGAATGGCAAATGCAGACTACTGTGTTGTATTGAAAACGTTCACAGCTACTTGAAATCAAAACAAAACAACTTGCTGTATTCAGAGCAGTGACAGCTTCCTGAGTTGTTTATGGCACGTACAGTGAATTGGCCAAGTCAAAGTATTTCTTTACTTTTGTGAGATACAGTCACATTGAGTGGTGTGTGTCCTAACTAGTGTCACCACTGAATGGCAATGCAGACTACTGTGTTGTATTGAAAACGTTCTCACAGCTACTTGAAATCAAAACAAAACAACTTGCTGTTCAGTATTCAGAGCAGTGACAGCTTCCTGAGTTGTTTATATAGGCATTCGGTACATGAGTGAATTGGCCAAAAGTACTTTACTTTGTGAGATACAGTCACATTGAGTGGTGTGTGTCCTAACTAGTGTCACTCACTGAATGGCAATGCAGACTACTGTGTTGTATTGAAAACGTTCACAGCTACTTGAAATCAAAACAAAACAACTTGCTGTATTCAGAGCAGTGACAGCTTCCTGAGTTGTTTATGGCACGTACAGAGTGAATTGGCCAAAAGTACTTTACTTTGTGAGATACAGTCACATTGAGTGGTGTGTGTCACTGAACTAGTGTCACTCAACCATGCAGAATACTGTGTTGTATTGAAAACGTTCACAGCTACTTGAAATCAAAACAAAACAACTTGCTGTATTCAGAGCAGTGACAGCTTCCTGAGTTGTTTATGGCACGTACAGTGAATTGGCCAAAAGTACTTTACTTTGTGAGATACAGTCACATTGAGTGGTGTGTGTCCTAACTAGTGTCACTCACTGAATGGCAATCCAGACTACTGTGTTGTATTGAAAACGTTCACAGCTACTTGAAAATCAAAACAAAACAACTTGCTGTATTCAGAGCAGTGACAGCTTCCTGAGTTGTTTATGGCACGTACAGTGAATTGGCCAAAAGTACTTTACTTTGTGAGATACAGTCACATTGAGTGGTGTGTGTCCTAACTAGTGTCACTCACTGAATGGCAATGCAGAATTCTACTGTGTTGTATTGAAAACGTTCACAGCTACTTGAAATCAAAACAAAACAACTTTGCTGTATTCAGAGCAGTGACAGCTTCCTGAGTTGTTTATGGCACGTACAGTGAATTGGCCAAAAGTACTTTACTTTGTGAGATACAGTCACATTGAGTGGTGTGTGTCCTAACTAGTGTCACTCACTTAATGGCAATGCAGACTACTGTGTTGTATTGAAAACGTTCACAGCTACTTGAAATCAAAACAAAACAACTTGCTGTATTCAGAGCAGTGACAGCTTCCTGAGTTGTTTATGGCACGTACAGTGAATTGGCCAAAAGTACTTTACTTTTGTGAGATACAGTCACATTGAGTGGTGTGTGTCCAACTGAACTGTCAACCACTGAATGGCAATGCAGACTACTTGTGTTGTATTGAAAACGTTCACAGCTACTTGAAATCAAAACAAAACAACTTGCTGTACAACTTCAGAGCAGTGACAGCTTCCTGAGTTGTTTATGGCACATGTGTATTAAGCGTTTATTGAGAATTTCACACGCAGTGAATTGGCCAAAAGTACTTTTACTTTGTGAGATACAGTCACATTGAGTGGTGTGTGTCCTAACTAGTGTCACTCACTGAATGGCAATGCAGACTACTGTATTGTATTGAAAACGTTCACAGCTACTTGAAATCAAAACAAACAACTTGCTGTATTCAGAGCAGTGACAGCTTCCTGAGTTGTTTATGGCACGTACAGGTGAATTGGCCAAAAGTACTTTACTTTGTGAGATACAGTCACATTGAGTGGTGTGTGTCCTAACTAGAACTTTCACTGAATGGCAATGCAGACTACTGTGTTGTATTGAAAACGTTCACAGCTACTTGAAATCAAAACAAAACAACTTGCTTGTATTCAGAGCAGTGACAGCTTCCTGAGTTGTTTATGGCACGTAGAGTGAATTGGCCAAAAAAGTACTTTACTTGTGAGATACAGTCACATTGAGTGGTGTGTGTCCTAACTAGTCACTCACTGAATGGCAATGCAGAATACTGTGTTGTATTGAAAACGTTCACAGCTACTTTGAAATCAAAACAAAACAACTTGCTGTATTCAGAGCAGTGACAGCTTCCTGAGTTGTTTATGGCATACGGTAGAGTGAATTGGCCAAAAGTACTTTACTTTGTGAGATACAGTCACATTGAGTGGTGTGTGTCCAATGACTTCACTTAACCATGCATGCAGAATACTGTTGTTGTATTGAAAACGTTCACAGCTACTTGAAATCAAAACAAAACAACTTGCTGTATTCAGAGCAGTGACAGCTTCCTGAGTTGTTTATGGCACGGTAGAGTGAATTGGCCAAAAGTACTTTACTTTGTGAGATACAGTCCATTGAGTGGTGTGTGTCCTAACTAGTGTCACTCACTGAATGGCAATGCAGAATACTGTGTTGTATTGAAAACGTTCACAGCTACTTGAAATCAAAACAAAACAATTGCTGTATTCAGAGCAGTGACAACTTCCTGAGTTGTTTATGGCACGGTAGAGTGAATTGGCCAAAAGTACTTTTACTTTGTGAGATACAGTCACATTGAGTGGTGTGTGTCCTAACTAGTGTCACTCACTGAATGGCAATGCAGACTACTGTGTTGTATTGAAAACGTTCACAGCTACTTGAAATCAAAACAAAACAACTTGCTGTATTCAGAGCAGTGACAACTTCCTGAGTTGTTTATTTATGGCACGTACAGTGAATTGGCCAAAAGTACTTTACTTTGTGAGATACAGTCACATTGAGTGGTGTGTGTCACTGAACTTAATCACTGAATGGCAATACTGTGTTGTATTGAAAACGTTCACAGCTACTTGCTTGAATCAAAACAAAACAACTTGCTGTATTCAGAGCAGTGACAGCTTCCTGAGTTGTTTATGGCAGGTAGAGTGAATTGGCCAAAAGTACTTTTACTTTGGAGATACAGGTCACATTGAGTGTGTGTGTCCTAAGTCACTGAACTTAATGGCCAATGCAGAATACTGTGTTGTATTGAAAACGTTCACAGCTACTTGAAATCAAAACAAAACAACTTGCTGTATTCAGAGCAGTGACAGCTTCCTGAGTTGTTTATGGCACGTACAGTGAATTGGCCAAAAGTACTTTTACTTTGTGAGATACAGTCACATTGAGTGGTGTGTGTCCTAACTTAGTGTCACTCACTGAATGGCAACTGCAGACTACTGTGTTGTATTGAAAACGTTCACAGCTACTTGAAATCAAAACACAAACAACTTGCTGTATTCAGAGCAGTGACAGCTTCCTGAGTTGTTTATAAGCATGTACAGTGAATTGGCCAAAAGTACTTTTACTTTGTGAGATACAGTCACATTGAGTGGTGTGTGTCCTAACTAGTGTCACTCACTGAATGGCAATGCAGAATACTGTGTTGTATTGAAAACGTTCACAACTACTTGAAATCAAAACAAAAACAACTTGCTGTATTCAGAGCAGTGAACAACTTCCTGAGTTGTTTATGGCAAGTACAGTGAATTGGCCAAAAGTACTTTAATTTGTGAGATACAGTCACATTGAGTGGTGTGTGTCCCAACTAGTGTCACTCACTGAATGGCAATGCAGACTACTGTGTTGTATTGAAAACGTTCACAGCTACTTGAAATCAAAACAAAACAACTTGCTGTATTCAGAGCAGTGACAGCTTCCTGAGTTGTTTATAGCACGGTACAGTGAATTGGCCAAAAGTACTTTACTTTGTGAGATACAGTCACATTGAGTGGTGTGTGTCCTAACTAGTGTCACTCACTGAATGGCAATGCAGACTACTGTGTTGTATTGAAAACGTTCACAGCTACTTGAAATCAAAACAAAACAACTTGCTGTATTCAGAGCAGTGACAGCTTCCTGAGTTATTTATGGCACGTACAGTGAATTGGCCAAAAAGTACTTTACTTTGTGAGATACAGTCACATTGAGTGGTGTGTGTCAACTAGTGTCACTCACTGAACCATGGCAAAGCAGAACTACTGTGTTGTATTGAAAACGTTCACAGCTACTTGAAATCAAAACAAAACAACTTGCTGTATTCAGAGCAGTGACAGCTTCCTGAGTTGTTTATGGCACGTACAGTGAATTGGCCAAAAGTTACTTTACTTTGTGAGATACAGTCACATTGAGTGGTGTGTGTCCTAACTAGTGTCACTCAACTGAATGGCAATGCAGACTACTGTATTTTATTGAAAACGTTCACAGCTTCTTGAAATCAAAACAAAACAACTTATGTATTCAGAGCAGTGACAACTTCCTGAGTTGTTTATGGCACGTACAGATGAATTGGCCAAAAGTACTTTACTTGTGAGATACAGTCACATTGAGTGGTGTGCCTCACTGAACTTCACTCATGCAGAATACTGTGTTGTATTGAAAACGTTCACAGCTACTTGAAATCAAAACAAAACAACTTGCTGTATTCAGAGCAGTGACAGCTTCCTGGTTGTTTATGGCAAGTAGATGAATTGGCCAAAAGTACTTTACTTTGTGAGATACAGTCACATTGAGTGGTGTGTGTCCTAACTAGTGTCACTCACTGAATGGCAATGCAGACTACTGTGTTGTATTGAAAACGTTCACAGCTACTTGAAATCAAACAAAAACAACTTGCTGTATTCAGAGCAGTGACAGGCTTCCTGAGTTGTTTATGGCACGTAGAGTGAATTGGCCAAAAGTACTTTACTTTGTGAGATACAGTCACATTGAGTGGTGTGTGTCCTAACTAGTGTCACTCAACTGAATGGCAGAACTACTGTGTTGTATTGAAAACGTTCACAGCTACTTGAAATCAAAACAAAACAACTTGCTGTATTCAGAGCAGTGACAGCTTCCTGAGTTGTTTATGGCACATACAGTGAATTGGCCAAAAGTACTTTACTTTGTGAGATACAGTCACATTGAGTGGTGTGTGTCCTAACTAGTGTTGCACTCACTGAATGGCAATGCAGAGGTACTACTGTGTTGTATTGAAAACGTTCACAGCTACTTGAAATTTAAAACAAAACAACTTGCTGTATTCAGAGCAGTGACAGCTTCCTGAAGTTGTTTATGGCAGGTAGAGTGAATTGGTCCAAAAGTACTTTTACTTTGTGAGATACAGTCACATTGAGTGGTGTGTGTGTCCTAACTAGTGTCACTCACTGAATGGCAATGCAGACTACTGTGTTGTATTGAAAACGTTCACAGCTACTTGAAATCAAAACAAAACAACTTGCTGTATTCAGAGCAGTGACAGCTTCCTGAGTTGTTTATGGCACGTACAGTGAATTGGCCAAAAGTACTTTACTTTGTGAGATACAGTCACATTGAGTTGTGTGTGTCCTAACTAACTTTCAACTCATGCTGAATGGCAATGTAGACTACTGTGTTGTATTGAAAACGTTCACAGCTACTTGAAATCAAAAACAAAACAACTTGCTTGTATTCAGAGCAGTGACAACTTCCTGAGTTGTTTATGGCACGGTAGAGTGAATTGGTCAAAAGTACTTTACTTTGTGAGATACAGTCACATTGAGTGGTGTGTGTCCTAACTAGTGTCACTCACTGAATGGCAATGCAGACTACTGTGTTGTATTGAAAATATTCACAGCTACTTGAAATCAAAACAAAACAACTTGCTGTATTCAGAGCAGTGACAGCTTCCTGAGTTATTTATTGGCACGGTACAGTGAATTGGCCAAAAGTACTTTACTTTGTGAGATACAGTCACATTGAGTGGTGTGTGTCCTAACTAGTGTCACTCACTGAATGGCAATGCAGACTACTGTGTTGTATTGAAAACGTCACAGCTACTTGAAATCAAAACAAAACAACTTGCTGTATTCAGAGCAGTGACAGCTTCCTGAGTTGTTTATGGCACGTACAGTGAATTGGCCAAAAGTACTTTACTTTGTGAGATACAGTCACATTGAGTGGTGTGTGTCCTACTGACACTTAACCATGCAGAATACTGTGTTGTATTGAAAACACTGTTCACAGCTACTTGAAATTCAAAAACAAAAAACAACTTGCTGTATTCAGAGCAGTGACAACTTCCTGAGTTGTTTATGGCACATACAGTGAATTGGCCAAAAGTACTTTACTTTGTGAGATACAGTCACATTGAGTGGTGTGTGTCCTAACTAGTGTCACTCACTGAATGGCAAATACTGTGTTGTATTGAAAACGTTCACAGTTACTTGAAATCAAAACAAAACAACTTTCTGTATTCAGAGCAGTGACAGCTTCCTGAGTTGTTTATGGCACGTACAGTGAATTGGCCAAAAGTACTTTACTTTGTGAGATACAGTCACATTGAGTGGTGTGTGTCCTAACTAGTATCACTCACTGATGGCAATGCAGACTACTGTGTTGTATTGAAAACGCTCACAGCTACTTGAAATCAAAACAACAACAACTTGCTGTATTCATAGCAGTGACAGCTTCCTGAGTTGTTTATGGCGCTACATGAATTGGCCAAAAGTAATACTTTGTGAGATACATTCACATTGGTGAGTGTGTGTCCTAATTAGTGTCACTCACTGAATGGCAATGCAGACTACTGTGTTGTATTGAAAACGTTCACAGCTACTTGAAATCAAAACAAAACAACTTGCTGTATTCAGAGCAGTGACAGCTTCCTGAGTTGTTTATGGCACGTACAGTGAATTGGCCAAAAGTACTTTTACTTTGTTGAGATACAGTCACATTGAGTGGTGTGTGTCCTAACTAGTATCACTCACTGAATGGCAATGCAGAACTACTGTGTTGTATTGAAAACGTTCACAGCTACTTGAAATCAAAACAAACAACTTGCTGTATTCAGAGCAGTGACAGCTTCCTGAGTTGTTTATGGCATGGTACAGTGAATTGGCCAAAAGTACTTTACTTTGTGAGATACAGTCACATTGAGTGGTGTGTGTGTCACTGACTTAACCATGCAGAATACTGTGTTGTATTGAAAGCGTTCACAGCTACTTGAAATCAAAACAAAACAACTTGCTGTATTCAGAGCAGTGACAGCTTCCTGAGTTGTTTTATGGAACAGTGAATTGGCCAAAAATACTTTACTTTGTGAGATACAGTCACATTGAGTGGTGTGTCCTAACTATGTCACTGACTGAACCATGCAGAATACTGTGTTGTATTGAAACGTTCACAGCTACTTGAAATCAAAACACAAACAACTTGCTGTATTCAGAGCAGTGACAACTTCCTGAGTTGTTTATGGCACGTAGAGTGAATTGGCCAAAAGTACTTTTACTTTGTGAGATACAGTCACATTGAGTGGTGTGTGTCCTAACTTCTGAATGTCACTCGTTCACAGAATGCAATGCAACTACTGTTTGTACTGAGCTTACACAGCTACTTGAAATCAAACAAAACAACTTGCTGTATTCAGAGCAGTACAGCTTCCTGAGTTGTTTATGGCACTAGAGTGAATTGGAAAAAGTACTTTACTTT
>JAKKUS010000826.1:0-25243 GCA_023238725.1 Scortum barcoo
CTTAAAAATGGCATTAAAATGAGTAATTATTGCACATCCATGACATATAAAACCAGTATATTTAATTACATCACATCATATACAAACTTACATTTCATTGTGTATATCAGTACATGTGTCAGAGTTTCAAAGTCTATCTGAGCTCCTGAATTACAAATGTGTTTCCTTCTTATATTCAACACTGCAATAACAATTGTGATGATGATATAATAGCTTACAACACACACAGAGCACTTTTGGTAATGAAAGAACTTCCAAAATCAGTAAAGTACTCATCTGCCATTTGCAGTGTTAAAAGCACATTAAAACACAGGCGTCATCTGTAGTTGTTCTTGTCTTGTGGTAGAATTCTAGTTGCAAGTTTGGTTGCCACAAATACAGGAAAAGGCTATTTGACTGCACTGAACTCAGGTAAAACATAAAATGAGTCACAAACAGAGGCAATCAAATGAGAGGACAACATGATGTGCTTTTCTTTGCCTTACTTGTTACTTTAGCATATGGAGATCAAAGGTTTTTCCCCATTTCCCAGCTAGTCTGTTTTTCCATTAGTAATGACTAAAACTTAGTGTGTCTCCTTTTAAGAGAATTAAACAATGTATAAGTAACTATGTAAAAGTAGCAACAAAACTAGTATATTCTATGTAAAATAACTAAATCTCTCAATTTAAATATAATAATCCCCCCATGATGTGGAAGGCACTTGGTACAGTCTGACCAGTCACTTCCTGTTTTTACAGCTCTGTTTTAACAGACACATCTTTTGCTCAGACCTGACAAGATGTCTCTGCAGCAGTGGGAACCAGCAGAACCCTCAGCACTGCTAACTTAGAACAACTTAACCAGAATTAATTAAAAACAAGCTAAAGTTACCGAAATAAGTGAATGAATAAAAACTAATGTGCTGCTAGAAAATAAAAACAAAACGAAAAATGAAACGAAATGAAACAAAAGTTATCTTCATATGTGCAGTGTGAATATGTTGTACGCATGAGGTCAGAAGGTCAACAAACTAAATGAGGTGAAAATAAACTATTAGCATAAAGTGTAAACTGTAGAAAACTCTGGTGTGGCACAATACACACCTTTATAACTACACTAATAGACAATAAACATTAGATCATGATGACGACATTACACCCTTGGTTTTGTGCCTTAACACCTCTCTCTCTCTCTCCTCTCTCTCTCACACTTGCAAACCTTTGCAGCATCCAGCTTCTCATAACTTCTGGGCTGTTGGTTATTTTTACTTCCTGAATGCTTTACATCAAAACTATATTCAAATCTTTCAGTACAAGGTTCAACCAATAAAAACAAAATAACAACACAAAGCTGTGTGTTCTCAAAAACAGCATAATAACAGCAGAACTTACTGCCAAATGTCAAATGCCAAAATAACATCAGTGTTTAAGACATAAATGTTGTGAGTAATAATTTACAAGTGATATGGATGCCATTTAATGTTTTCATCTATGATGTAAACAGACTGCTGTGGCTGTGGTTTACTGAGTCCATAAAGGAGAGTAGTTGTAAACTGACCAATCTTTCTAGGATTTTGGAAAGAAAGAAAGTTTAGGTATTGGATGGTAACTGTTGAGATCAGAGACATCACCACTTTTATGTAAGGTGAGCCTCTTTTCCTTGAAGCTGGAAATGTGCCTGATTAAAAAGGCTTGATTTAACATATGACCTAGATGTGGACAGATTAAAGAGGGCACTTAGAGGAAGAAGAAGACATGGATTGAGGATTTTCTGCACCAGTGTTTTTTTGCATGCTTTAAACCTTAACAGAGCTTTGTAAACGTCTGCAGTGGATACAAAACTAAAAGAAAAACTGCAGTAAAAACACCGTTCTCAGCAGGTGTCATTATCCAGGATAGCTTCAGACATCCTGGAGGTCCCCAGATCAGCACCTTGGAACAGCGACAATGACAAAGAAGAAAACTTCAAAGATTCACCTGAGCCTAACATCCTTTATCACAACTAAACATGAAATAAGGTCAAAATAGTTTGTTTTTTTTCAAAGGCCTCCAAACATGTAAGGTCACATGGCACAGACTGAAGTCTCTCCCTCATATAGCATTATCAAAATGTATAATTTGCACATGTGGAGGCCCTCAATTAAAGCCTGTGCATTAATATATAAGCTGCAACCTTGTAAGATAAAGATATCTATGAGATGCTTCCTGTTCCCATAGTAACTTTAGATTCAAATCAAATAAACAAAACACTGAAATAAATCATTAAATGTTTTTTTCCATTGTGTCATAGAGGTTACTTTGCACAGGTCTAAAATTATTTTCCAGTTCAGCTTTTCACACGTTAAGATGTGTTGCTGAGATACCAAGAATGTGACCATTTCATCACCACATTCACACCAAAGCTAATGTGTCTATAAACAGAAAAGATGAGGTCACATGCTCTGTAGGATGTACAAGTACATTTTTGTCTGTGCAATGCATAGAGATAGACAGATAAAACAGCATGTGTGAAATGGTGTCCAGCCTTTTTAATGAGCAGTGATGACTGTCAGTGTCTGCACTCAGTGCACACAGAGTAGAAAAAGCTGGACACTTTCTTTACATTTTGCATGCTTGATGTGTTAGAATGGACTTAATGACAGTGATGAAGATAACTTTCTACAGTGTTTTCATTTAGTAAGTAAGGTCATCATAAAAAGAATAGGCAGAGCCAGAAGACTATAGTTGATTTGCTCGGTTTGGGTTTTCTTCAGAACAGCAGGTCCAAGTAAAAATGATGATGAATAATTGATGCTATCACCCCACAGTACAAAGACCAACCAGTTCCACTCATTCATGCAGTGTTAAGGATGTGAACCTGAAAAACCTCAAGGACACACAAGGAACTGAATCCCCAGGATTTTGATCAAAGCAGGAGGTGAAATACTCAAATATGAAGAATTTGAAATTTATTTCAAAAAGTTATTAGTTAGGGTGTATTACAGCTTTTTGAGAATGTGGCTCATGAGCTAACTTGACATGGCATCCTGGAAACCACAGCAGCTCTACTCACAGTTAAAGAGCAGTATGACTGTTGTATATTGGCATCAATTAGAGTAGTTTGGCTCCCTCTTGTGTTGAATAATGAAAAAGGCTTCTATTTTAACTACATAGTGACTGAAGTACACTGGAAGTACATTGATTAAGTCACACTAAGTGATTTTTAAAATGGATATATTGGTGGGTGGATATATTCATTGAAAATATTTTTACTTGTAAAATATTTTAATTGATTTCTATACACAGTAACTTTCTACTTGAAACTTACCATTTGAAGTTTAGTTTTATGGAAGCTCCTGTCATCTTTTTCTCTTTCCTCTGGCCTCTCCTCTCCCGTTTTCCCTCACCTCCACACTTTCCTCTCCTCATCTGTCCCTCCCTGAGTTCTCCTGTTTTCTTCCATCCACATGTCTGATCCCTGTCCCCTCTCTGTCTATCAAGATAAACATACACTTACTTATCAGGTTAAATATAATTATTTTTCAGGGTTAGGTTAGTTACTGTTCTTTTAACAAGGTAGGTGAGCAGACCCACAGCCTAACTGCACCTACTGTAAGAGTTAGTAACTGCCATGGCAAAGATTTAACATGCAGCCCATTCCTGCAAAAACATTAGCAGAAACACTTCAGGCTGCAACATAACAAAATAAGAAATCATAAGAAATACACAGACAGTTCACTGCAAGGAAAAAAAGTTTTATTAATAAAAATATATATGAAAAATATCACAAAAATATAACATTTATTTGAGTGAAAACAAAATACATACAGTATGATGTGTACTGTACATGTTATTACATTGATTAAAGTCATTGTTAATGTTCATTCTGGATCATTCTTACTCTAACACTGTAAAACATGCTGACTTTAAAGCTGCATCTTGGTAATAAAGCTCAAATATACATGTATCAAACTGTTGGAAAAATTCAGTTCACAGTTCCTCACAAAACCTACAAAAACTAATAAGAATGATGCAGTGAATAAATACAGAATAGGCAGTCTTGTGCTTTGTGCTAAAACGCAGAGTAATTCAATCCACATGATGTCAATTTTTAATATAATCTAATGTAATCAGAGAAAAAAGATACATAGTTGTGAGATAAATAAATATCAGAAACAAATGAAACAAAACGTATAATAACAATCACATACTGTATATAAAACAGATAAACTTAAACTCTGTAATCATGTGACACATTTCAGTCCAAACTTTGAGCTGTACTTGCAGTTCATATCTTCACATTCGAGTAAACAGACCTCTCCTCTGGTTCACGTTGCCTCCCTGTTAAGAAGAATGAATTCATAAAGAAGAAAAATCAAAACAGCTCTAATCTAATCATTTCTATTTACATATTTGCAGTACTCATTCTTTCCAGTGTTTTTAAGTTCAATCAAAGAATATGTGACATCCTGGGAATCATCTGGATCTGAAATATACATGTCCTTTAGTCAGAGGACTCTCTTCTTAAATCATACAGTTGTTTCATTCAAAACTACCACTGTAAAATCTTTATTTTGCAATAAGTGAGAAAATCTTTTATTTCTATTTCATCTAGTCTGACTTATTTTCAGTTTAGATTGAATTATTTACTGCTGATTAAGCAGGGCTGTTTCACTTCATTCAAGTAAATGTAACTTGCTGGATCATACTTAATAAGTGTCTCTTATTTAAGTTAAAATCTCCTTGGGCATCCATTCAATATACATATTAAGACTAAAGAGTTGTAATGCTAATGGACCTGTGTGGGTACAGCAGTGCTGGAACAGTGTATGAACCACTGTTTGACACCACCATAGCTAAAGTCACTACACCAGCAGTCGATTGGCTTGGTAAATTTCCAAACTTGAGGATTGTTGAAAGCCTGGTAGAGAAAGGCTCAGTACAGGTTTTGACTTAGTGAAGTTTTGTTTTCTAGAAAAGGGAATATCTTATTTGAATTCATTGATTGTGTTCTAAGATTTTTGAAGTTTGCCAACTTCAAGCAAAAGTCATATCTTGAATGTTTTCTGATTTGTTTTCTCTGCAGTTTATTTTAATGAAAAAAAAATACTATACCATTTTCATAGTCTTCAGGGCCTTTGACTGATTCATAGAGATGAGCATCATCTACAGTGAAAATCAAGGAAAGGTTAGATGAAACATTTTAGTTACATGATAGTAACTGTGGCATGGTGACCTGAATTTCACTCCCTTCACTGAGTACTGAGTAACCTTTCTTTAACGTTCCTGCTTACAAAACCTTTGGGTAAGGGAACAGTGTTGCAGGGCTCATGGGGATGATCAAAAAAAGACAATGCTAACTGTTGAGGGACCATCTTCTTAAGGTGCAGTTTGATCGAATGAGCCTTGCACCACTGGCACCGTCATCACCTCCAAATTTTTGGGTCCAGCTCTGTGACTCATTACGGACTTCTCATTGGACATAAGAAACCAAGAGCAAAGGAACTAATTATGTAATGCAAAATAAAACAGACACATTGATATTGGTCTGCCTATTTAACACAACAAGAAGAGTAGGAAGGTTTGCTTCAAGAAACTGATTTTGATGCAGGAACAAGTATGAATTTGATGTTGTGCATGATTACTTTTAATGAGCCTGTGTTAGGACACAGGTCACACTGTCTATCTGGTTTATTCAATGACTGATATCATGTGTGCACTGTCCAGGGAATTGGCACAGATGTATGTTACCCTCCAGTAGATGAAAAAGTCCAAGATTTCAAATATTTGAGAATTGCATGTAGATTAACCAGTATAAATCCATTAAATTCCTTTTAATCTTACTCAAGAGAAGTATCAGACAGGAGAGATTTAGTGGTGGGAGGTGTGAAGTTTTCATGCATCTGGCATTGAACACTACCTACATAAAAAAGACTATGAGACAGAAACCCCCCAAAGATCTCTCCCTTCCCTGTTGCTGCTTCTTCTTCTTCATCAACTCTACCACCTTCCTGCTACACAAGTCCAGCTCTGAGTTGCCCCAATTGGCCACACACACACATACAGACATTCCAAAACTGCTTTTTTGAAAATGTTTTCATTTAAATCTAACAGTGCATGTTTGTAGTATGTATGTTAATATACTTTACCTTTTCCAGTGTCTTCAGAGCCTTTTATGGATTCATAAGACACAGGTATCACCTACATAACAGGGAAATTCAAGCCGAGGTCAAATGAATAATTTCAGTTCCATGATGCTAATTATGGGACTGGTATGAAGGATTTAGTGGAATATAGCAGTGAGGTTGCATAGAGGTTGCCTTTCTGAGCATAGAGGAAGATAAGGTAAAGGATGATCAATTATTGCTTTTTCCTACACCAGTATTAACATGTTGTTGTGATATTGTTGCACCAAGCACAGAAACACAAACCTTTAAAAGTGAGCTCTTGCTTTAGGGCTAGGCAGTATATCAACTTTTCAAGGTATATCCACATAATTTCAAACTAGATATAGGATGAGACGGCACCATTTTTTATCAATATAATCTTGATGTAGTGTTATATTACAATACCTGTTTCCTCCATAAAGTCATGCACATGTTGGCAGGAGTTGGCATTTTGAACAAATCAACTCACTTTAAATATCACTACTACACATATGGTTCAGATTTAAACAAACAGATGAGCTGCAGAACCATGCCATCTGTAGGGAATGATATAAACAGGTTACATCCAAATATCTCTTCAACCACAAACTGCAAAAATGAAAAACAGAAATTTTATATTAAAAAAAAAGAAATTTCGTTATTTCTTTTTCATTTTCATTAATATTGTGCAGGTGTGTATTTTCAAACAGTGAAGAAAACCCTGTCTTTGCAGCTTATGTTCATCACAGTCTGTTTTAATAAAAGTGCTTATCACGTCTAACATTTAGCTTTGACCTATTAATGAACATTTAGCCTACTTTGAAGAAAATACCACCACTATTGGACAATATCAAAATAGAAATGATCGCCACCAAATTTAAGCTGCCAATTCAACTTAAAAGCACAAAAGGCCGTCTCTAGAGGACTACTGTAGAAACATGGCAGTCCAGCATTGCAGACTCCTGTGGAAGAGGACCTGCTCCCTATGTACATAAGAAAGGCTCATTCTCAACAAAAACATGATTCTGACTTTCAGGTAGTTATGCCTGAATTAAATCTACACACACACAGAAAAAAAATCAACATTAGTTTAAAAACTTGCCATGAAGAAGAGTGGAGTATTCATCAGGTTGAGCCTCATTCTGGTTGGACATGTGATTTGTGTCAGGGGCCTGATTGGTGCTCTCAGACTGGGATGGCCTACAAACATGAAGCAAATATACCACATTTAAAAAGGAACATGTAACGTGTTGCTGTTATGTTCAAAGTCAGAGAAGAGTTGTACCAACCTGATAAAACCTGAACCTGTGAAAAAGACATTTGTTGTTACATGGTTTTGTATTGTAAGTTGTTATACTGCTTTCTGTATCATGAGAGCAGAATACATGTGTGTATTTTAATATTTGAATCATGAAATATCAATTAGAAGAAAAGACTCTCACCCTTAGGACTGTCTATGGCGATAAAAAAGGATCAGAAGAACAATAAGTACGATTCCACAAACCAGCCCAACAATCAGCGGTACATGGAAATGAAGAGCTTTCAGGCCTGGACAAAGCTATAATAAAGAATAAATAATAAGTGTTAATTAACTTACATAGGCCTTTTCTGAATATACAATGTGATTTAACAGAACATGTCAGAATAGAGTTTGAAATCAGCCATTCACAGTAAACTACAACGATGAGGGCTTGTTTGAGTTCATGTGCGGCGACAGCTTCGTCCACCTCATCCAGCTGGAGACCGTCAGGATCTACAAGCTGAAGGCCACGGAGGGGGGCCGCTCAGGCTCCCGTGAGACTCCTCCACCACCAAGGGGGGCCGACCAGAAGCCGGTGAGGTGGGAGAAAGACGGGGAGCTCGTCTTGGAGCTGGACCCGATCTCCGGGGTGAACAGGACCCGGACATCGAGGCTGGACGTGTCCGAAGCCGCCTGGCGCGCAGAGGGGGACGCGTCGGTGAGCTTGGAGCGCGTCGAGCCGGAGGACCGGGGCGACTACATCTGCTCCAGCTACGACCAGGAGGGCAAGAGGAGGCGTGTGGCCCTGAGGGAGACCGTGGAGGAGAGAAAGCTGAACACATGCCCGCCGCATCCGTCTCCACCTGTGAGTATGTGTGTCTGCTCTGCAGCTTTTACAACCACCGAGCATTTCAGCGACTAAACTCCTTTTTTTTGTTTTTTCTCATTTGACACAGGCAGAGATGGGGACCAATACAACCACCATTATAATCACAATATTTGTAACAGCGGTTGTGACAGCCTGTTTGCTGCTGTTTGTGGTCTACAAGTGTGTCCAGTGTGTGAAAAAACGCAGAGAAAATGCGCCACATGGAGCCGGTGATGGAGGCCGTGCGCCACCGGAGAGGCACAACTTAACTGGACCAGATCCTGAAGCCCCGACGTCCAATGGAGACTGTGTTTCATTTAAACCTTCCGATGAAACATCAGCTGTGATCCTATGAATGATCTAATCATTCCTTCAAATATTCATTCCTGTTTTGGATATTTTTGTCTCCTTTCCCTTTTTCCTCCTTGTTGTTTTATGTGTTGCCTATTATTCGTTATTTTTTCTTGTGTCAGTTTCAATTAAACATGGAAAACTGTTTTGATCTAAACTAGACTTTTTTGTCTTATTTCATTCTTTTCATCCTGTTCGGAATCAACTGCGCTGTTATCATGCGTGTTTCCATTATTCAGTTCATCTTAAAAAGAGTAGCAGCTCTGCAGTAATGTGGTTATGAGGTGAGGATGGAGATAATATATCACAGTGTAATATATCAGAGTGTGTCCACTTTTCTCTTTAAGCTTTTTATTCACGTGACACACTTCAGTGCTCCAGGAAGTCTCCAGGAAGTGGATTTAAGAATTTCATTAGCACTGATTGCTGATTTCATTTTTGTGCAATGACAATCAATTCTTGAAATTTTGAAATGGATGGAAGTCTGTGATTTATTAAACCCTGATTGCATTTTCAGTCAGTCACTGGTAGAAGCGTGATTAAAAACATCATTAGTTAATCCTTCCTACATCATTAAAAACCTTCCTTTTTTATGCCAGTCTGTGTAAACGCCTATGACAAAATGATCTCTCTCTCACTCACACACACTAACATAGTATACGCACTGAGGCATTAACGCAGTGATTCAGTCTTGGCTGTATTTTACACACCTTGTTGTCCTCCTTTTCCCACATGGAGCCGATGATGGAGGACTGAACTGGACTGAATCCTGCAGCTCCATCGGTCGTGATGTTAAGAATCATGATCGATGGAGTTGCAGGTGAAACACTGGTTAAATGATCTTACCACTCCAAACAAAGGCTGAAACATTCACTCCCACCTGTTTTGGATATTCTTTTGCATTATTTTCCTCCTTTTTGTTCGCCTTTTTGTCATTATCTTTTTTATAATCTCTCGCCTTTGAAATACATTTTGGGAAATGTGATCATCCTTAGTTGATATTTTGTTTTCACCTGTGTGTGGTTAAAAATCTGCAGCATAAATAACAACATGCAAAATCTCATTTACACATAAAAAAAAAAAAAACCAAACAAAGCTAAATAAGTGTTGTAAACGTACTTTTCCGGTTCTTTGTATGAATCAGGCACCGATAAAAACTTCAAGTCAAGATTTTTGGGACCAAGGAGAAATCAAATATACTCTCAGTATTTTCTAAATATTGAGCAGCTCCATTTAAGGAGGATTTATTAACATCAGTAAGTGTACTTTTGATTTGAACATAAAAATGGTCTGCAGGGGCCCCTTGAAGCTGACAGACAGACTTCTGATTACAATTTCATGTCATCTACAGTCTTTATTCCCGTGGTAATAATCACACAGTTTTTATGGTGTAAACCTGCACTGACTGAGAGCTTTATAGACCTCTCAGTGTACCATTGAAACCTCAATGTGATACAAGACAAATATCTTCATTTCCTCTGATAATCACGTTGTTCCTGACCTGCAGCCCCGCCTCTCCTCCTGTCTGAGCTACAAGAACACTCACACAGACTTTCTTGGAGACAAAATGAGTTTTACATTGTCTGTGCCCTGATATGACCTCTGTATCAGGCTGTAGTGGTGGGATGTCAGTGACTTTTTACACCTCTCAGTGCTACTAAGAACATTTGATAAAACGGCCCGAGATTTTCAGCGTAAAGTGTCATCATCCGTGTTAAATCAGGTCAAAATAAGATGACTTTTATTAATAAATCCCTCTTAAATGGAGCTGCAGACATGTGGAACAAAAGAGCACCAAGGCCGTCAAACCTTCAGAAGAAATGATCGATTTAGTATTAATCATTGTGTTAATACTGGGTATCTTTGGGGAAAATACAGGCAAACACAGCTGTAATCTTCCTGCACCTCCACATGTTTGGCAGCATATTAATCACAATAATATACTATATTATACTTTCTGCAGGACAGCAGTGTTGTTTGCAGTGTCTCTGAAAAGCTCGCACATTTAGAAAAATACTGAGAGTGTATTTTATTTCTCATCAGTCTCTTATTGGTGCCTGATTCATACAACGAAACGAAACGAAAAATAAGTTTACAACATTTCTTTAGATTTGTTCGTTTTTTTGTGTGTAAATGATGATTTTGCATGTTGTTGTTTAGATTTTGCATGTTGTTGCACAGGTTTATGCTTATGCCACGCACAGGTGCACAGGTGAAAATTATGTATATATAATAATATAATGATAATAGAAAATGTGATCACGTTTGACACAATTTACTTTATTTGCAAAAGATAAAAACATGAAAAAAGATGAGTAAATACAAACATGTGTCAACAACACGGAGGAAATAAGGCAAAAAACATGCAGAAGAATCTGGATTAAATATTTGATCCCTTGTTTGCAGTGATACGATCATTTATACGGTCACAAAAATGTTTTGCATCGGTCGTGGTGGAAATACGATCACCAGGCTTTATAAGACAGAAAACATTACAGATTTTACATCCACGTGAAAAAAAACAGATGCAGGTAGAAAAAAAAGGTGGGGCTGAAAAGGCCAATAATAAAAAAAAGGTGAACACCAGCAGCCATTTCAGGACAAAGTGAGTTACTGAGCACAGTTTGTTTTCAACGCCCAGACAGACCGGAGGAGACAACGAGGGAGGAGAGAGGTGGGGACTGGCTGACGGAGACACCATGAAATAGCGACGGTAACAGTCGGAGATGCTTTTTGTTGAATTTATCTGAGCGTAAAGTGGCAGGACAGGTAGAGGCTGATTCAGGACACTCCCATCAGAGTGTGTGTGTGTGTGTGTGTGTGTGTGTGTGTGTAAGAAGACAAGAAGCTGTGGTCCACGTGCTTCAGGAAGATGCGCTCACATGTCAGGATGGCCAGAACAATCCCCCTCATACATTTTTAGACAGTTCCCCCCACCATTACATTAAAGCTTTTAATATTATATTAAATATTATATTATACTGAAGGTCAAATTAAGTTTATTTATTTATTTTATTTTCTACACAGCGGCAGATCACATCAGAAGTCATTTAAGGTCACCTGTCCTGTAGAACAATAATATACTCATATAAGGTCTATACCTTCTTCTTTTATTAAACACACCAAACAGCATGATGTTATTTATCTTATTTACACGACGGCAGGGCATTCCTGTCTCTAGACAGAAAATATGTGGCACCAAGCAGCTGAAAAACAGACAAACATATCTGCGTTTTTTTAACGCTGGTGTCATTAAAAGAAACACAAAAACACCATGATGCCTCAGTGGAATATTTCTCATGGCAATATGATCATTATTCTGCTTGGACCTTTTGTTATATCTATAAGCACATAGCGTTTTCTAGAAGCTTTGTCATTTTCTTCTCGTTGCTTGCTTTTTCACAAAGACACATTTACAGCCTGGTAATGATTTTAGTTGACTATTGATCCATATTAAATAAATCTTGCACATTATTAATAGACTGCGGCCTCCTCTGCACACAGTGTAAACACCCAGTAGTGGTTTGTCCGGCCTGTTTCATCCACCTTAAAACCTAGACATATTAAAACAATATAAAATGCAATATAAAAATGTATAGAAAATGTATAAATAAGCAGTACTGATTGTGGTGCTAAATCATGACTATCACAACCATGATGCAGAATAACTAATGCTACATCAAATTAATTGAAGTACTTGTTTCTTTGTCTCAAAAAGAAACATAAAAACACAAAAAATGCAGCAATACTCACCATATTCAACACTAACTGCCATCCAACTCTGCTGGGAGACGTCTTGTAAGTGCTGACATTTGTAGAAGCACCTCATCTGACTTCAACACTGCAGAGATATTCAGCTCCCTTCTGGTGTCATTTTGAATCAGTTTGTCATTTCGATAAAAGAAAAACACATCTGAAACTATTTTCTTTCTTCTCACTTTGCAGCTTAGACTGACAGAATCTCCCTCAGTCACAGGATGGACAGGGCTCACCAGGATGATATCCAGCCATCTGTAAAACAGTCAAAGGATATGAAGTTTCAGTCAGTGCAAGTGCCCTCAGATGGTTTCCAGCTTTTATTTGAAATAGGAAGATTTGCTAAAATGTTGATATATAGATCTGAAAATGAAAGGATTGTATCATATTTCATATTGTTGAGCTTTCTCCACCTTTCTCTCATGTCCACCTGTTTGCCAACACCTTACCACGTGTGTGTTTTCCTTCAGACAATACAACTCCATCAGTGTCTCCTCCATCCTCAATTTCACATGTAAGAGTGATGGTCTCTCCTCTGTATATCTCAGGCCAGTTTGGGCTGCAGAGTCACAACAGCCCTGTTTGTGACTGTTCAAGAAGACACAAATAAAGAAATGACAAAAAAGTTTCTTATGTGTAATTTTCATCACTAACCATGTATATAAAATGTTTTTTTAAACTGCTTTTTGTGTCATTACTGATGGAGTCACTGTACTCTGTGTAGTAAACTGGGTTTCCTCTCCCTCCTCTGCACCAGTAGAGTCCTCCCTGTGAAACACTGATTGTTTCATCTGAGAGGAAAACAACATCTTGTGTGTTCAGAGGTTCAGAGGTTTTCTCTCCTCTGTACCAGAAGTATTTCCAACCAGATGATGATGGTCTTCACAGAGCAGGACAGAGTCACACTGCCCCCTGCTGGAGAGTCTTTTCTCAGCTCGGCCTTTGGTCTGTGTGCTGTTTAATTTTAAATAAAGACATAAAAATGGTCATTGTTTTGTGTGAATTAGTCCAGTTTGAGATAATTAAAATAGTCTCGGTGGTCTTAAATTTAATTTGTACAAAATTATACAGAAAATGTTTAATCAGTTTTAAAAAATATACCTTGTATTATATTAAACAATATTATCCTTACATTATATTGACCTGTTTCATATTCTATAATATACCTATATGATATCTATATATCAAAACAGACAGTCTTGTCTGATGTTTGCTGTTTACATAGACATGTTGATTCATCTGCTATCAGTCACACTGTCACTGTCACTTTGGCTTTTTATCCTTATAATTTTTGTCTACATATACTAATGTATAGTATACAGTTTCCATATGCCTCATATTTATTCTTTTCCTTCTATACTTATCTCTACGCTCATTGTGTTGCTGTAACAACTAAATTTCCCTACAGGATCAATACATCTTTTATTTTATCTTATATTATTGTATTATTAAGCTTTAGTGAACTATGTAAATCATCAGCACAAAATACATCTCTTTTATCACTAATAAGGGGAATACTGCTCACACTGTGAACAATGAGTTCATTTTTCAAAAGAGCGAAAATATTTAAAGGTTTGTCAGGAAACCTTTTTTATTATTATGTGGGTTAACTTTATTTATGTGAATCCCTTGATGTGAACAGCTGAAGGCAGCTCATCTTTCTTGTTCTTAATTTAGTGTCATGATTAATCAAATGAGTTTTTACAAAAGATTAAAACTACATTTAAACAATATATGATCACTTTGACAAACAAGGTAATCGTATCAATATCAATCTCATAAATAATTAAATATATTAAAATAAATACATCTGTTATTGAACTTGGTTATGGTTGTAAAACATTGATCACGTACCTGATACAGTCAGAGGGACTTTATAACTTCTTCTTCTATATTCTGTAGAGACTCTGTGACGACCAAGACACTGGTATTCACCACTGTCATCTGTAGCTAGAGGTTGTAATGTACGGTTCCTATTTGAGCTGTAAGAGAAAACTTCTTGACCGTTCTTCAAAATTCTATAATACCAGTCAGTATGTTCTCCTTCACTCATGTCACATATGAAGGTCACAGACTCTCCAGTGAATAAAATAGGACGAGTTTGGCTCAATGGTCAGCAGAGAATCTAGAAACCAACACAAGATGCATGGAGTGAAATGATAAAGACATCAACAAAGAGAAAGAGGAGGTGTGAAAGAGTGATACAGTCTATCTTGAGTGAATGTATAAAAAGAAAGAAAAGAAAAGTGTATAATTACCTTGAGCATGTCCACAGTGGAGGAGTATATTCAGCACTAAAATAAAGTTTGAAACTTCATCACACACATCAAACTGACAAATATAAAAGAAGCTCAGGCATTTAAAAACAACTGGAGTTTTATAGGTGGCAGCTCTGATTTAAACAGAGAAAGTTACTGATGTACTCACAGAAAAACCCCAGCACACAGAGCAAAGTGCGTCCCATCCTCACATCCAGCACCGACACTTCTGAGAAACACCTCGACTTTGTGTCGAGAAAGCTTCAGACTGCAGCGTATAAAGAGAAACCAGGAACTGTGAGGAAACAGAAGTTATCACCAATTAAGTCTCTTTGCTTCCTTCTCTTTTCACACAAACTGTCTTAACTAGCCTCAGTGTGACCGCAGCATGTTTGTTTTTTAGCACATACAGAAGACAAAGTGTTGAATTTAATGACATATTATTAACATACATACCTGTAAGACTTTGTTACATTTATTTGTGCATGTAATATTTGATATGCTCACTGATCTTGTAACCATAATACCTTTAATGTGATGTGTCATCTTTGTATGTGCATGCACAGAACATCCTGTTTGTGTATCTCACACTCTCAAAACTTCCACATTTTATTTCATAGTAGAGTCGTATTGTCTGAAGGAAACGTGGTACGGTGTTATAGATGGTAAGGTGGATATGAGAGAAAGGTGGAGAAAGCTCAACAATATGAAATATGATACTCATTTTCAGATCTATAGATCAACATTTTAGCAAATTCTGCTTCAAATCCTATTTCAAATAAAAGCTGGAAACCATCTGACTTTATAATCACCACTTTACCCACAGGAAGTGACTGAGCTCGAGCTAAACAGAAATAGTCTCTCTAGAATATTAAAGCAGATTTCACTACATGATTTGATCCTTTCCACGTTTTCTTTATCATAATTTGTGCACACACATAACACAACATTATAAATGTTATAAAGTGCAAATGTCCAACAACTATTTCCAATAACTACTCAGTGCAATCCTCCATTTTGTCTAATATGCAGGGGACATGTGACGCCTTCACTTACCTGCTCTCTGTGGCGGCTGAGCTGGAAATCTAAATATGTCAATCTAAGATAGCAGGCAGGTAGGTAGAGGAAGGGCAGGTAGGACAGACAGACACAGCAGGGTAGATACACAGACAAACATACACAGGGGCAGAATCTCAGGAAAGAAAACAGCAAAGACACACAGACAAAATGAAAAGTGAAACAAAGGAAGGAGACCGATATATACTGTGGGTGATGTGGAAGTGGAGACAGGCGAAAGAAATCGAAGTGGAGCTGAACAATCAAAGAAGCAGGAAACACACAAGGGCAGGAAGTAAAGTGACAGACATGTGAGGAGAGGAAAGAATACAAAATAAAACAGGAAGTGTGTGTAAACTACTGGAAACAGACAAATAAAAGAACAGGGAGCAAAAAACAAAAAATAACAAAGACAGAACACATAGAGAGAAAAACAGGCAGGAACACAAGGAAGACAAGAAAAACACACAAGAAGCACAATGACATTAATTATCTCTAAGTACTGTATTTGTTAAGTTACTGCTCCCATAATATCTTTAATTGTCAAACACATACAAAAGATATATTTTTACACCATTAAGAGAGAGAAGATCTGTTGTTACATGACGTTGTCTGGACAGAGCCTCTGTTTAGGAGGCCGTTCATGTTCAGCTTGAAAATGAGTTTGTCTCTTTAAGTTTCACCTTCACATCCTCTGAAAAATAAAGTGACAGAACATTTTATAAAAGAAGAAAGACAAGACAAGAACTTTTAATAGGAACCTGAAAATATAAATAAAGAAAAATATTAAAACCACATAATGTATTTCCATTTGATGATCTTTTATTAGATTAATTGTACACAATACTGTGCAGAAGTGCAAAGTAAAAGCTAGAAATGCATTTTTATCAAACATTTAGTTTCTGTTATTCACACCCATTTCAAGGCAAATTATCAATACTCTCTCTGAAGGTACTCTTTGTGCATTTCCTACAAATGCAGAGAATCAATATACAGACTTGTAAAGAAGAATGAAACAGTTTTCTTTGGCAAAGGGCAAAGAAGAAAGGAAAAAGAGATTTAGGGTTGTTTAAACATTAAAAATTTTAGAAGCGACAGACTATTTTTGATGTAAATATATAGATCTAAGTATAAATAGTGGTGCAAACTCATTTGTGTAAGAAAATATGTAAATGTGTCATTGATTAATAATCAGAACCTGAAGTTTCAGTTTTGAGTCATATTGAACAAATCCAACTTTTCTCTCTATGAAACACACAAACATAAAATGCTCTTAAAGACTATATATGTTGGATTTGACCTTTGCTGCCTCCTGGGTTCAATCCCTGGTTGAGGCAGGCCCTTCTGTGTGGAGTTTGCATGTTCTCCCTGTGCCTGCGTGGGTTCTCTCTGGGTACTCCAGCTTCCTCCCACAGTCCAAAGACATGCAGGTTAATTAATTGACAACTCTAAATTGCCCCTAGGTGTGAATGTGAGTGTGAATGGTTGTCTGTCTCTTCAATGTCAGCCCTGCGACTGACTGGCGTCCAGTCCAGGGTGTACCCCTGCCTCTCGCCCAAAGATAGCTGGGACAGGCTCCAGCACCCCTGCGACCCTGTGTGTGCTCAGGATAAGCAGGTTTAGAAGATGGATGGATGGATGGACCTTTGCTGCCTCCTAGAGATCATATTAAAACATTACACTGTGGCAGGCAGCACAGCACCCAATAAAAACTTTTCTCATGTATTAGTTTTATATTTAGTGCAGAGTCTGTTGTTTTTGGCTGTACCTGCAGCTGATCTGATGTTCACATTTATGTAACCGGATCTCTCCTCTGCTTCATTATTCGTCCCTGTTAGAAGGATCAGATGAATGCATGAAAAGACAAAATCCTGCATGTTATTTAGACACTGCTGGTCCACAAAAGCATCTCAACTATTGCATGTAATTCTCACTACTACACTTCATCCTGGCTTTATTTAAAACACTTTTTAACATAAGATCATGTTATCTTAAATCATCTTGGTCTGGAGCAGAGTCCTGATTGGTGCTCTCATTATCATCAATTTCATCTCATCAGAGACCTGGTGGGCCCAAAACATGATGTAAATACAGTGGATCAGATAAGAGACATGTAATGTAGTGCTGTTATGTCAGAATGAGAGAAGAGAGTGTCCAACCAACCTGATAAAACATGTAAAAATCTGTAAAAAAAAAAGACATTTGTTTTTACTTACTTTTATGTTGAAAATGTTTTACAACAATACATTAAATGATCCCCTCCTTGAATCGCCACCTTACTGTGGTGGAGGGGTTTGTGTGCCCGAATGATCCTAGGAGCTATGTTGTCGGGGGCATTACGCCCCTGGTAGGGTCTCCCATGGCAAACAGGTCCTAGGTGACGGGCCAGACTAAGAGCGGTTCACAAGCCCATCATGAACAGAAGAACATCAAGGACCGTTACGTCGCCCGGATTGGCGTTACCGCAGGGCCTGGGCCCCACCCTGGAGCCAGGCCTGGTGTTGGGGCTCGCAGGCGAGCGCCTGGTGGCCGGGTCTTTGCCCACGGACCCGGCCGGGCTCAGCCCGAAATGGCGACGTGGGCCCGCCTTCCAGTAGGCTCACCACCCGCAGGAAGGTCCATGAGGGGCCGGTGCAATGTGGTTTGGGTAGCAGTCGTGGCAGGGGGCCTCGACGACCCAATCCCTGGACCAAAACTCTGGCAATAGGGACATGGAATGTCACCTCGCTGGGGGGAAGGAGCCTGAGCTTGTGCGAGAGGTTGAGAGGTACCGGCTAGAGATAGTCGGGCTCACCTCCACGCATAGCTTGGGCTCTGGAACCCAGCTCCTTGAGAGGGGCTGGACCCTCCACTACTCTGGAGTTGCCCAGGGTGAGCGGCGGCGAGCTGGTGTGGGCTTGCTTATAGCTCCCCAGCTCAGCCGCCATGTGTTGGAGTTCACCCCGGTGAACGAGAGGGTCGCTTCCCTGCGCCTTCGGGTTGGGGATAGGTCTCTTGCTGTTGTTTGTGCCTACGGGTCCGAACAGCAGTACAGAGTACCCGGCCTTCTTGGAGTCCCTGGGAGGGGTACTTGATAGTGCTCCGACTGGGGACTCCATTGTTCTACTGGGGGACTTCAACGCTCACGTGGGCAACAACAGTGATATACCTGGAGGGGCGTGATCGAGGAGGAACGGCCTCCCCGATCTGAACCCGAGCAGGTGTTCTGTTATTGGACTTCTGTGCTAGTCACAGTTTGTCCATAACTGAACACCATGTTCGAGCATAAGGGTGTCCATCAGTGCACATGGCACCAGGACACCCTAGGCCGGAGGTCGATGATCGACTTTGTTGTCGTTTCATCTGATCTCCGGCCGTATGTCTTGGACACTCGGGTAAAGAGAGGGGCTGAGTTGTCAACCGATCACCACCTGGTGGTGAGTTGGATCCGCTGGCAGAGGAGGAAGTTGGACAGACCTGGCAGACCCAAACGTATTGTGAAGGGTCTGTTGGGAACGTCTGGCCGAGCCCTCTGTCAGGGAGGTCTTCAACTCCCACCTCCGGAAGAGCTTCTCACAGATTCCGAGGGAGGCTGGGGACATTGAGTCCGAGTGGACCATGTTCTCTGCCTCCATTGTCGACGCTAGCAGGCTGGTTCCAAGTTGTGGACGCAAGGTCTCTGGTGCCTGTCGTGGCGGCAACCCCCGAACCCGGTGGTGGACACCGGAAGTAAGGGATGCCGTCAGGCTTGAAGAAGGAGTCCTATCGGACCATGTTGGCCTGTGGGACTCTGACGCAGGTTGACAGGTACCGGCAGGCCAAGCAAGCCGCAGCCCGGACGGTCCTGGAGGCAAAACTCGGGTCTGGGAGGAGTTCGGTGAGGCCATGGAGGAGGACCATCGGTCGGCCTCGAAGAGATTCTGGCAAACCGTCCAGCGCCTCAGAAGGGGGAAGCAGTACTCTGCCAACACTGTTTACAGTGCAGGTGGGGAGCTGTTGACCTCGACTGGGGACATTGTCGGACGGTGGAAGAAATACTTCGAGGCTCTCCTCAATCCCACCGACTTGCCTTCCAATGAGGAAGCGGAGGCTGGGGTCTCTGAGGTGGACTCGTCCATCACCCAAGCCGAAGTCACTGAGGTAGTTCGTAAGCTCCTCAGAGTGGCAAGGCGCCGGGGTGGATGAGATCCGCCCTGAGTACCTCAAGTCTCTGGATGTTGTGGGGCTGTCTTGGCTGACACGCCTTTGCAACATTGCATGGAGGTTGGGGACAGTGCCTCTGGTGTGGCAAACTGGGGTGGTGGTCCCTCTTTTTAAAAAGGGGGACCGGAGAGTGTGTTCCAACTTTACAGGGGATCACACTTCTCAGCCTCCCCAGGAAGGTCTACGCCAGGGTACTGGAGAGGAGAATTCGGCCGATAGGTCGACCCTCGGATTCAGGAGGAACAATGCGGTTTTCGTCCTGGTCGTGGAACACTGGACCAGCTCTATACCCTCCACAGGGTGCTTGAGGGTTTATGGGAGTTTGCCCAACCAGTCCACATGTGCTTTGTGGATCTGGAGAAGGCATTCGACCGTGTCCCTCGTGGTATTCTGTGGGGGGTGCTCCACGCGAGTATGGGGTCCGGGGGCCTTTGCTAAGGGCTGTTCGGTCTCTGTACGACCGGAGCAGGAGCTTGGTTCGCATTGCCGGCAGTAAGTCAGACCTGTTCCCAGTGCATGTTGGACTCCGGCAGGGGTGCCCTTTGTCACCGGTCCTGTTCATAATCTTTATGGACAGGATTTCTAGGCGTAGCCAGGGGCCGGAGGGAGTCCGGTTTGGGAACCACAGGATTTCATCTCTGCTTTTTGCGGATGATGTTGTCCTGATGGCTTCATCAGGACAGGACCTTCAGCATGTACTGGAGCGGTTTGCAGCCGAGTGTGAAGCGGCTGGGATGAGAATCAGCACCTCCAAATCCGAGGCCATGGTTCTCGACCGGAAAAGGGTGGCGTGCCCTCTCCGGGTGGGTGGAGAGGTCCTGCCTCAAGTGGAGGAGTTCAAGTATCTCGGGGTCTTGTTCACGAGTGAGGGAAAGATCGAGCGTGAGATTGACAGGCGGATTGGTGCAGCGTCCGCAGTTATGCGGTCGGTGTACCGGACTGTCGTGGTGAAGAAGAAGGAGCTGAGTCGAAAGGCGAAGCTCTCGATTTACATGTCAATCTCGTCCACGTCCCACCCTCACCCATATGGTCATGAACTTTGGGTAATGACCGAAAGGACAAGATCAGCGGATACAAGCGGCCAAAATGAGTTTCCTCCTTGCAGGGTGGCTGGGCGCTCCCTTAGAGATAGGGTGAGGAGCTCTGGTCACTCGGGAGGAGCTCGGAGTAGAGCCGCTGCTCCTTCGCATCGAGAGGAGTCAGCTGAGGTGGCTTGGGCATCTGTTTCGGATGCCCCCTGGACGCCTCCCTAGGGAGGTGTTCCAGGCATGTCCCACCGGGAGGAGGCCTCGGGAAGACCCAGGACACGCTGGAGAGACTATGTCTCTCGGCTGGCCTGGGAACGCCTCGGGGTCCCCCCGGAAGAGCTGGAGGAAGTGTCTGGGGTAAGGGAAGTCTGGGCATCTCTGCTCAGACTGCTGCCTCCGCGACCCGGTCCCGGACCAAGCGGATGAAGAAGATGAAGAAGATGAAGAAGACATTAAATGATGTGAAATAATCAGGAAACTTCTGTGATTTTGACTACTGAGAATATAATCAGTCTAATATGAGAGGAAAAAGATCTCACCTTTTTGACTTTTTGTAGCGATACAGAAACAGCAGCAGGAGAATAATCTATTCTCCTATATAATATAGACTGGATTACTCTTCTTGTTATAATTTGTGCACTGATATTCACCAGTATAGTTTGTCATCAGCTTAAATGTGCAGACCTTTTTAGTGCACAAAGGAAAAGGTTGACCGTTGAACGTGTAACTCCAGTCAGTGTCATTTCCGTCTTTTGTGTCACATGTGAACTCAACAACCTCCCCATTGAATAAAGTGGATCGATTTGGCTGAAGAGTCAGTACAGCATCTAAAATGCAACACACATGCAATTAGAAAAAACTACAAATAATCAATGCAGAATAACATTATGTCTGAGGAACATGCAAGTCAAAACTCCTGAGCATTTTGTAGTCACATCCCAATTTGTACTTATAAACTATAATGATGCATGCATTGAGTGCAAATGAACCAAGAAAGATGACATGATTAAAAGTGACGTAGTCAGCTTAGACTCATCTGGAGTCAATAAATACAATAAACAAGAAACGACTGTGAAATCACCTTCAGCGTGTCCACGGTGGAGAAGTGTACTCAGCACTAAAACAAAGATTAATAGATACTTCATCAGACATTATCAAATAGTTAGAAAGAGGAGAAACAAAGGCATTTAAAAACAGTTTCACAAAGGAAACTCTGGTTGAATAAAATCTAAACATTAAATCATCACTGCATTGATTAAATCAGCATTATTATTACACAGTCATCCACTCTAAAGTCAGTTAACAGCAAAGAAAAAAATGCACACACTACATGAACACAGCATAGTAAGAAAGTCGGTGTTGTACTCACAGTATAACTCCAGCACTCGGAGCAGAGTGTGTCCCATCTTCAAGACTAACAGAAAGACTAACAGACGACAGTGGGAGTTATGTCTCAAACTGAGATGTGCTCGTAGGTTTTCTACAAACTCTCTTCCTAAGAATAGCTCATGTCTTCTTCCTTCCTTTTCTCACCAAGCTCACACAAAGGCAGCTACTTTCCCACAGTCACGTCCAGCTCAGATAGTGCAGATACAATTTAACTTGATTGGTTGCTTGCTAAAATAATGAGAAAACTGTAAAATGCACATGTCTCAGTGTCACAGCTACATTTTATGTGTCAGCATCATATTTGTGTTTGATGGATCAAGAAGTTTCATTCATTCATCTGTAAAGAAGCCATGTTACTAACTTCTTGTATTTGATTAGAATAACCGTTAACTAATGTTTTCTGTCACTAAGCAATTTTTCATGATCTGTGCTGTGAATTATGTTTCCTCCTATGTTAAATAAAATAAGATAAAAGTATAAAAAGAAACAAGCTATGTGTTTTCCCCATTCTGTTGCTCAGTTTATTTTTTGCAACTACTTTACCAGAAAAGCCACAACTTGTTAGCATGAGCAAATGACACTGAACGTCACAGTTCCTCTTTACATATCTAAAGATGTGTCACTGTGATGGCATGAAATATAGACAGTGAAGTCATCGGTATTTATGGGTTGCACAAACTAAAGCTGTGAAAACCAAGTTAAAGTGACAGAGACAAGTTCACAAAGTAGTACCATGTTAAAACACTATGAGAACAGACACCAGACAAAAGGGACCGAAACATGTTTTGAATGGGCTCAAAGCTAAAACATATGCTGTCAGTCGTGACGTAGTACATTTTCAAACTTAGTAACATCATACATACGTAATCTGCATACAATACTGTGGATTTTTCTTGACTGTATCTTCAAGGTGACAACATGTGGTGGGTTACAGAAAAGTGTGATGACGGGCCATTTTACTCTTTTTCAACCTGAATCTTGTTATTGTACAGAAATGTAGGGAGGACATGTGGTAATGTGACATTAAAGTTCCTGATGTGTTGCTGCATCCTGTTGCCTCTCTCTGCCACCCGCTGTCCACCCCATGATGTAAGACATGTCACCGCTGCACTAATATTGATATCTCATGATAAAGATAGCTGCACTTCCAGTGGATTAAAGAAATATAAAAGATGGTTCATCCCTGTACAAAAACAAGGGCCATTAGTCTGTCTGCAGTGTCTCTGCCAATATCTGGTGACTAATAAATTGTCCCACCGAATAATTTTGCCGTCAAGCATGAACAGATTTGGTTCTCTACTACAAGTCCCACCTCCTTAACCCGATATCACTACTAGGACTGGCTTTGCCATTTATTGCTAACCTGTGAGGGGCTGTAGGTACATGTGGTTGTAGGAAAGGCCAAAGCACTGTTAACAAAATGTGCTGTGCATGTAGGGTAAGTGATGACGACACCATCCTTATAATAAGACTTCATGTGTTTCACCATTACAGTTTGTGCTTACTTTATTTAGTAGCCTACTGTGTGTATCACAGATTCAGTGTTCCTTTTGTCTGGGAAGTCAGATGTATTTTGTTGTCAAACTTTAACTTTGTCTGTTATTCCTAGAGGGTACAGTAACACATGTGAGCTCATTTGATGATTTGCTCTCAGACAGGATGGTAGTAAAAAAAAGAAAGATGGACATTAGGAGCTATTTTAGAACAAGTCAAAGTGTCAGTCACTTATAGAAATTATTTTCTCACTTTCTGCTGTGCAGAGTCAACAATAATGGTATAATAATATTCAGCTCAGCCATAAATGTATTTCCTCACTGTTCAGGTTCAGGTGACAGCAGCAGCTCGTAGCACAGACAGAGCAGGAGAGGCAGGAAAGAGGCCAAATAATGACTTGGTGATATGTTAGAAGTGAAATTCAGCACTGTGACAAATGTTAGACTGGTGATGTTCCTGTACAACAATGTCTCATTAAAGTGTGTTTAAAATGGAAGCTTTGAAAAGGCACATGTTGTCTCACTGTTCATGTGGCATCGATGCATCAATGTGTTATTTTATCAGGTGACGGAAACAACCCTGCCAGGTAGTAGCACAGACAGAGGAGGAGAGGCAGGAGGAGAGGCAGGGTCTCAGCTGAGGCCCAGCCTTGTAACAACATAATTATCAGAGTAAATTTAGATATTTGTTTTGTATTACACTGAGGTTTCACTGGTATACTGAGTCTATTAAGCACTCAATTATTGTTGGTTTACAATAATAAAAATAGTGAAATTACTTTTGCATGAAACTTATTGACAGAAAAAAACCTTGAGTGTTTTGTTACCATATCTATATATAAAGTCTCTAGATGATGTTGTGGAAAAAATATATTTTGTACTGGAAATAAAGAGAATTGATCCGACCAGAGTGTCTTTTATATTTTAATGTATTCTTGCAAGAAGGTGAGCTGTCAGACAACCGAGTGTGTGCTCAGCTGGATGAGGACTCACAAGTGATAACAGGAAAAAGCACACATATTTATAATGAGATACAAACAAAGGGAAGGTAGGGAAGTGAAGGGAAGGGGTGTGAAGTCTTAGGGTTTCAGGGTTACATCGTCTTCGTGCGTAAGAGGAATGTGGCAGACAGACAGTTAATCAGAACATTGTAGTTAAGATTTAAAACCGGTTGGAGCCACTCTGTGATAGCGTGTTCTTCGAAAGTGCGATGACCGCTATCAGTCCGAGGTCTCTCTTTTACAGCAGGTCAGAAGTGTACTGTCAGTCAGAGGTTTGTCTTTTATTAAAAGCCAGAGGCCTGTTCCCTAAAGGAATTTAGGTCTGGTCAGTTTAATGTGCGTCAAGAGAAAGTGAATCATCATATGAGAGACTATTATATATGATTATATAAAAGAAATACATAGTAAGGGCAGATTTCCATTACAATGACAAGAAATTATGGTCAGAAGTCTATCATAAATGCAAAAACACTCCTGGGGGCCCTGAATACCACTTTTATGTCAAAATAAAAGTA
>JAKKUS010000827.1:0-13212 GCA_023238725.1 Scortum barcoo
AATCAGGTTCCACCAATCACCTGAGCAGGTGAGTTCATTTGAACACGTTTAGCCTACAGGTGGGTGATCTCACTGACAGGCCTGTAAAACATCATGTTGGAAACAGTAAAACATCACAAGATAATTATCAGGGGTATTTGATTCAGACTCAAGATTTAATTTTACAAAAAGTACAGAAATTACTGAAGATAAAGAAATTTGTATAATGACATGCTCAAACATATTCCAAGTCCTTGTTTCATATTTTTCAGTGTGGAATACTAAATTCATAAATTTAAACATAAATGTATTGTGTCAGACTTTCTCCATTTATTTATTTAAATATGCATATAATGAAATAAAACAAAAGAGAAAGAAGTACACAGTAACATTACAAAGGAGAGGATGAAAAAATGCAACTGAGGGTTTATAAAAGAAACCCATCTGACACTGAAATTAAAGACAGCTGGTCTATGCTTTTCCCCAATTTAGAAACAAAGATTTTTATTTTTTTTTAAATGCCTAAACGACAGAGAAGGATACAATGCAATTTACATAATACTGTTGTCCATCAAGTACAGTATCAAGTCAAATATCAGAAATGAGAAGTGACTGTGAAGTGAAGCAGAAAAGCTGTTTATGTAACTGGACCTCTGTCACTTCCTGAAAACTGGGCATCTAGGGCATCTCTGTAAATGTAAAACCACTTTAAAATCTAGAAATTCCATCACAAAATATAGATATGTAGTCATTCAATTTCAGAAATCAGAAATGAAAGTGCAGTGCAGAAAGAGGAAGAATAGTATGTTTTTAATGAGATCAGCTGCGAGTAGAGGAAGAAGGAGGGTAAGAGGAGGTGTGCTGTGTGGAGAAAGGAAGACAGTCATCGCTTACTTGATCTGAGATAAGTTTGTCAGACCGGAGCAACATGCGACTGCTTCACCTCTGATACCAGTTTTCAGTGTCTGCTGTAATTTAACATTTGATATGGAAACTACTGTACATTTATTTTTGTCATTTGTCACTGTTGCTCAGGTGTTGATTTAAGATTTATTTTAAGATTTCCAGGATGCCTCCAGCTTTATACACATTTGGATTTTTACTGCTCGCTCTTACAAGTAAGCCTGACTTAATGTTATGTGACTTTTCTTAAAATATTAAGCACTGTTGACTCTCTAACTTCTGCACCACTGTGTGTTTATGGGACGTCTTTGGTATTTTAAGATGAATTCCTTAAAAATGCATTGCTTGAATTCAAACTTTACCTCAACAATTCCTCACAGGAAAAGTGGGCAGCGTGGCCTTTGAACAATCCTCCCCTCAGGTTGTGAATAAAGGGACAGAGGAGCTCAGAATTAACTGCAATCACGATGACAGCAGCCTCCAAGTTATGCTGTGGTACCAACAGAAACACAGCGACCGCTCCATCAGCCTCATTGGGTTCAACGTCCGGCTGGGCGATCCGAGCTACGAGGATCAGTTTAAAGACAGATTCCAGATAAAAAGAAACGACACTCTGAAAGGATCTCTGATCATTCGCACCCTGAATCCGTCAGACTCAGCTGTGTATTTCTGCGCTGCCAGCACACAGTGATGTGGTTTAATACAACTGCTTCACTAAAAACCTCCCACGACATGGAGACTAACAACAGCTGGTGCTCAGGGGGTTTAGTTATCTGAGAACTGAAAATATAAGGCTTTTTACTTGGGTATGATTCACATGTTGTATTGCTAATTGAAGACACTGCTGATTAATTACAATAAACTGAACATGTCATTTCAACGTAAATTATTCACTGCAAAAATATCATACTTTTTATAATATCATTAACACAATAATGCCAAATGTAATCATGTATATATTTTAATTGCATTACAAGTGTAAATAAAAGTCATTTTTTTATTAAATACATCCTTGTTGAAGTTTAACATTTTGTAAGGATGAAAAAAAGTCATTTAAATTGTGTTGTATGTTACGTTATTGTGAGGTAATCACTGGTTAATGTAGCAGTATAAATATATAATCATATTATTCAATTATTTTTAACATTTAATAGAATTCTGTTCAATTTGATTTGTACTTTTAAATGGTCTATTGCTTCTTGTATATTAAATATTTAGTGAAATTCTTGTCAAACAGTTTATCTACTATCACTGAATAACTGAGGTGTGTGAGAATTAAATCCTGTAGATAACCCTGGTTTAATTGCAAAAAGACACAGTATTAAGCTGCTTAGACTTTTTTAGACAACTTTTTGTTATTGCCTGCCTAAAATACCGACATAATCAATAAAGAGTTTTAGTGTCTTTTGATGGTATAAATGCTGTTTTAGAAATTTTTACCTCTGAAAGGAATAAAATTTGGGATCACCACTGAAAACTTATGCAGCATTCAATTTTTTGCAGTTAAACATCTGATATCGTGTTGGTCTTCAAACCTGCTCTAAACCTCAGCAAAGATCAGCCTCCACGCGCCTTAAAGCATCAGCTGATAATCAGTGAGTGAAAAACTGTACTTCCCCTCCCGTCATGTGACTTTGTGTTTCCTTCATGCTGAACAGGTCAATGTCTGACTGCGTCATTCAGCTGGAAGAGAGCTCATCGCTAACATGCTCGTCACCGTCCTTTATCTGTCGCTTCTTTTACACTCAGGTGGGTTTTGTGTATTCGCTCATGATGGACGCAGCGAGCGAGCGCCTGAGCGGGAAAGTTCCCACCAAATGTGCATTTCAGAGTGAATTCACTGATCTGTGTATTGAGGTGAGACAGTAAAAACATCGCCCTTCATGTGCTGCAGGTCTCGCTGTTGTGATTCATCAGTCTGGAGATCAAATGTCTCGCCCAGGAGTCGCAGCGACGTTTGAGTGCAGCATGGGTCAAGGGTTTAGCATGTCGAGCTATTACATGTACTGGTATAGAGACAAAACCACTTCGGAGCTCCGCTGGAGTTCCTCGGATCAGAGAACGAAAAAACTGTGGGGCGCTTCCAGTCGTCCGTCGATGGACCTAAAAACAACTTCACTCTGCAGATTAGCGAGCTGCTCCTGAACGACAGCAGCACCTACTACTGTGCTGCCAGTCACAGTGATGCACACAGAGCAGACACTCATACAAATAACAGATGGCAGGAAGGAGCTGTGGCTTGTTTGGTTTGATCACAGTTGTCATAGGAACAGTGATGATGGGATGGATTCAGAATAATGAAAAGATTCACTCTTTATATTAATGTAGGTTAAGTCTGACTGGGCCAGCTTTTATTTTTAGTGTCAGACAGTGGTTCATAAATGCAAAACTTTAATATGATTAAAAGAAAAAGATTGAGTTCTCTCATCTTTTAAAGGTTTGGATTGTGCTACCTATCGGATATGAATGTGGGGAAAGGCCAAAAGCAGAGCGTCTGCAATAATTAAGGGAGGTGTCAAGTCTTTTGTCAGGGAGAAGAGATCGACAGAGGATGCAGTCTCCATTGCACTTCACACAGCCCTGACCCATCTGCAGCTTCCTAACACCTACGTGAGGATGCTATTTGTGGACTTCAGTTCAGCCTTCAACACAGTGATCCCAGGACAAGCTGGTACTGAAGCTCCACAACCTTGGGACTGCCCTCATCATGCTGTGCCACTGGATCAGGGACTTCCTCACCAACAGGCCTCAGGTGGTGAGAATCGGGGACAACACATCCTCTACACTGGTCCTGAACACAGGCACACCACAGGGCTGCGTGCTCAGCCCAGCCCTCTTCACTCTCTTCACCAGTGACTGTTCTGCCATCCACTCCACAAACACCATCGTGAAAGTTTGCAGACGACACCACCACAGTAGTGGGCCTCATATTGGACAATGATGAGACCCACTACAGAGAGGAGAGATCCAGCACCTTACTCAGTGGTGCTCAAACAACAACCTTGTTCTGAACACCAGCAAGACCAAGGAGGTCATAGTGGACTACAGGAGGTCCAGGAGGACAGAGCACGCTCCTCTCCTCATCCACAGGTAAGGAAGCAGTTGAGCGCGTGTCAAAAATATCAAGTTCCTGGGCATCCACATCACATCTACATCTGACCTGACCTGGTCCATGAACACAGCTCACCTGGTAAAGAAGGCTCAACAAAGACTCTTCTTCCTCAGGAAGCTGAAACGTGCTGTGCTGGACTCTCCCCTCAGCTCCTGACAAACTTCTACAGGGCCACAATAGAGAGCATCCTCTGCCTCAGTGCAGCAGTGTGGTATGGCAGCTGTACTGTAGCACAGGACAGAAAGGACTTAGCCCAGGTGGTGAAAAAAGCACAGGGGATTGTGGGAAGTCCTCTTCCAGACCTGGACTCAATATACGCTGGCCGGATCCACGAAAGAAGGCCCGACATATTGCTGCCGACCCTACCCACCCGGGAAATGGACTGTTTGTACCCCTTCCATCTGGAAAACAGTACAGAACTATAAAGACAACAACTACCAGACTGAAAAACAGCTTTTTCCCCAAGAGCTGTACAATGCATTTCCCCCTATTGAACTGCACTTGAACAACTGACCCACCCCCCTACTGTGCACTGTGCACTGTGGCAACTTTGGACTTAGTGTATTATGTACATATTATTATTATTATTACTTACTTACTTACTTATTACTTACTATATTATTGTTTTTACTGTATATTTACACTTTAAAGCTGGAAGTCACCAATACCAATTTCGTCATGTGAAAACATGATGACAATAAATGATTCTTGATTCTTGATTTTTGGAAGCTGCAGTTGCTGCTCAGTGTCCACTAGGAGACTGAAGCTGAACTGAGAAACTCCATCACCTGTCAAAGGTTTGAAAAGCAGAGAAGACGAGGGGAGTCTCATTTAACAGTCACAGTACAGAAAGATTCACCAGCAGCTGTTCAGCTTGACAGAATTGGGATCGTAAATGTAGATGTGTCTGATTTTTTTTACTCTTTACTTGTACGATCGGTGTCAAAATGAAGCTGCTATTGGTTGCAGTTCTCCTCTTAGCCTGTAAGAACATTAAACTCAGTTAAAAGTTTGGTTTCTTTACAGATTTCCTTGTTAAGTTTGTTAATCACTTGTCTTTTTCTTATTTTTCAGATTCCACTGTTGCTGTAAAAATTCACCAGCTTCAAGTTGTATTCAGCCGTAACGGAGACCCGACTGTAACTTTGCAGTGTGAACAGGACGATGATCAGTATTACTACATGTTCTGGTATAGACAGAGCAGCGGCGGGGAAATGCAGCTAATATCATTTTCTCCCGGTGCAAATACGCAGAGCATCGAAGCTCCTTTCGACGAGTCCAAGTACACCATGTCCCGGCCTGCACGGCTGAAGAGCTCCCTGCAGATACACCCGGTCGAAGCTGGAGACTCAGCTGTGTATTACTGCGCCTCCAGTAGAGCACAGTGGTTCAGAAAGCCTCAACAGCCAAACAACAACCTCAAGAAGAAACCAGGAGGAGAAGACAGGGAGGAAGGAGGGATGAACGAGGACGGTTGTAGTGTTTAACTTTAAGGGCCTCTGAGCAGAAGTTTGTTGACATCAATGTGACAGGAAAATGTAAAATGCTAATTGTTAAAGAAAACAGCAGAATTAACTTTTCATTCATTAAAAACTCCACAAGTCGTAATGTTTCTGCAACGCCACCACGAAGCTGATGAGTTCAGATAAGTGAGCAGGTGTTAACGGGGTAAAGATTTCTTATTACGCTCACTATCATTGTCACACACAGTTTCACAAATATGTGTAATTTAATGATTTATTCTCTGCTGTTTTATTTCACTATAATTCTGTGTGAAGAGAAGTTAAATATATTATCATACACTGACCTCTGCAGGGTTGATGTAGGATTACACTTTAATTTAAAAAAAGAAAACACATTGTGCTTTTCAGCTGTCGAAAAGGAGCCAGTTATTAATTAGAGGGGTGATGAAATGGAATTACACTGAAAAATTTGTCCAATAAGATGCCATTTACACATATATAAGTAACTGTGATGTAACATCATAGAAATGCTTTTAATGTCTCACAATAAAGAAGATGTGAAAGAACATTAAAGGTTTTGAGTTTGAGCACGCTGGTTTTACAGTCAGTCATTCATTTAAATGCTCACAGAGTAGTTTGTTATGATTTCATTCACGGGTTATTTTATAGGATCATAGACTGCACTGCTACTGCATTAAATATTGAATAAATTCTTTCTATAACTTATGTTATAGAAAGAGTGATATAGTGTTTTATTTATATTAGTTCCATCTTTACCAGCTGCAACACTAGTGATATTTACATTCATGCATCACCAATTATACTCCAATTATATACTATATGTTATTCCTGATGATATTTCCTGCTAATACTTCTGTACTTTTGCTTAAGTAAAAATCTAAATCCATGACTTTTACTTGTAAATTGTGTTCAACTTTAACTTAAAGATACTTAAAGAGCATTCTTCAACCACTGCTGACTTGCAAAGCGTATATGTCAAGATTAATGTTTTTTAATCTAATTGTTTCATGAAACAGTGAGAGCAAAATATTTCAATACCAGGAGGGTGTGAAGGAATAAAGTTGGAGGTTGAAATAAAGAATCTAAAACAGAAACGTTTGTTAAAACTTGAATTATGTCTGCACTGTTTCTGTCCTCTGATAATGTTGTCATAACTTCATTTAAATGGAAATGCATCAGTTAAATCTGGTATTTTAAAATAACATGAGAATTTAATGCATCAATGAATTGCTTTTATGCCATTTTAACCATTTTATCATAGTTGTTACACTTATGTTTCTCCAGATTAGAAGAAAACATTGACACTTTAAGGATCAACTACAGTATCAGATAAGTGGGTGGATAAAGAGGTGTGACCAGCAGAGATGTCCCTCCCTCTGACAAACTATAAAAGCAGAAACAGACCAGTTTCCCTTTTCCTTTCCTCTGTTCTCACTTCTTTTCTTAGCTGTCACAGAAATAGCAGCAGTCAGGTTGGAGCCCGTTCAGCCCGACCTGTGCAGCTGCTCTCACACACAGAGAGAGATGGAGGCTGAGATATGGAGAAGCTGGGTGGGGGAGGGAGCGAGGAGAGAGCGAGAGAGACTTTAGGTTTTTGTTCGATGCTTTTTCATCGTGGGGACAGGGGGCCACGGTGATACAATCCTATAGAGCCGCCGTACAAAAACCTCCTCTCATTAACACTCGTTGTGTAGACGGCTACATGCTGCCTGGGACACTCAGGAGAGCAGAAAAATCAAAAATCTGAAGGTGTGCAGGATGGCAGCACATTGTGGCATTGAAAGGTCAATTTATATGCAGAAAATCTGCTGGAAAAGTTTTAAAAATAAGTCTTAGTTCATAAGTGGAGCATTTGGATCCTTTTTTTACTCTTCTGACAAGAATCAAAACTAATTTGGACATCATGAAGCTCATCCTGCAAGTTTAAATCTTCCTCATCCTCTGGATTATCACACTGTGTGTCAACATGATGATTATGGAAAGTTTTGTGACTTTTTGGTAGAGGAGACATTCAGTGTGACTCTGGAACTGAAGCTTTCTTTGGAAAAGGAACAAAACTGACTGTTTTGGGTAAGTAGGAGCTCGAACAACTTCAGTCTGCTGCAACAAACTTAAAATAGTTTAAATGTTCAGATGAAAGTGAAGGAAAAAATAATTATGAAAGAGTTGAAATATTGAGCTGAAGTGAAAACACTGTGACCAACACTCAACCTGCTTACTTTGGCCAAGGAACCAAACTGACAGTTTTAGGTAAATATTCAAGTTTATTACTGTATTTGGACAAATGTCACTTTGCTTTAAAGTCTCACTATAAAGAGAAACAAGGAAAAAGTCTTCCAAACTTCATTCTGGTTAAAGAAAGACATGAGAGTTTAATGCTCAGTATTTTTGTACTGTGACAATGTCAACGAAGCTTACTTTGGAAAAGGGAACAAAACTGACAGTTTTGGGTAAGTAGGATCTCTAAAAACATCAGCTGACAGTCAGAAAACTTAATAGTTTAAATGTTGGGATGAATGTAAATGAAAAATGATTTTTTGAAAGAAGCTGAGATATTGAGCTGAAGTGAAAACACTGTGACCTACACTGAGCCTGCTTACTTTGGAAAAGGAACAAAACTGACAGTTTTGGGTAAGTAGGATCTCTAAAAACTTAAGTTCACTTGCAACAAACTTAAAGTAGTTTAAATGTTGAGATGAAAGTGAAGAAAGAACTCTGTTGTGAAAAAGCTGAGATATTGAGCTGAAGTGAAAACACTGTGAACTACAATGATCCTGCTTACTTTGGCCAAGGAACCAAACTGACAGTTTTAGGTAAATATTCATGTTTATTCCTGTATTTTGATAGATGTCACTTTGCTTTAGAGTCTCAGTATAAAGAGAAATAGCAGTAAAGTCTTCCAAAGATAATTCTGGAGAAGAAAGATATGAGAGTTTCATGCTCAGTATTTCTGCACTGTGACAATGCAAACGAAGCGTACTTTGGAAAAGGAACAAAACTGACTGTTTTGGGTAAGTCCAGAATGATTAAGGTTGAATGAATGCAATCAGTTTTGTTATAGAAGTAGTGTATTAAGAATCATGATGTAGTTGGGTCCTTATAGTTTAGTTTCAGCTCAGTGCTTTTTGATATTAAGCTTCAGCGCTGTGCCAATTACGAAGCCTATTTCGGCCAGGGAACTAAACTGACTGTTCTTGGTGAGTAAAACATCAAATGTTCTTTATTCACATGTAAAAGAAGTAAAATATGTACAAGCAGGTTGATTGTTGAAGGAAACAGACCTGTGTTAACAAAAGCAGCATCTTGGGCTGTTTTGAGCATTGATCAAGTGCACTGTGACAATCGTGAAGCTTACTTTGGTGGAGGAACCAAGTTAACCGTTTTAGGTAAGAAACATGTTAAATACAGTCGATGATAAAGTTTAAGACATGAGAACAAATGTGAAAAGCATCGTCAGTGTAGAAGTTCTTTAACAAACTTTAGCTCTGCTCAGAGCTTTTTGCTCTGAAGCCTAAACGCTGTGTCAGTACGAAGCTTATTTCGGCCAAGGAACAAAACTGACTGTTCTTGGTAAGTAAGATGTCAGATTTTCACACCTGTTACAGGTTGTTCATTGAGAAAAACAGCTTGTTATATCACTTCAGCGTTTTAAATAAAACAGTATATATACTGTAGAGTACAGCTGCTGTTGGCTTTTAAAAGCAGCATCTGGTTTTGAGCACTGATCAAGTGCACTGTGACTCTGGTGAACCTTTCTTCGGTGGAGGAACAAAGTTAACTGTTTTAGGTAAGAAAAAAACTAGTCTGGGTAGCATACAAGTTGGACACAACAGACTGTAATTGTTGGTTTCAAAGAAAGTTGCAGTGATCGTAAAACTAGAAACTAAAGCTGCAAAGTTAAAGCAGCATCTTGGGCTGTTTTGAGCACTGATCAGGTGCACTGTGACTCTGGTGGTTTTGAACCTTTCTTTGGTGGAGGAACAAAGTTAACTGTTTTAGGTAAGAAAAAAAAAGAAACTGTCGAAAAAACAACAGCTTTTGGTGTTTCTTTAAAGAAAGTTTCTGCACTCAGGTTAATTGTTTTAGGTAAGAAAAAAACTAACTCAAGTTCAGCTCAGAGCTTTTTGTTCTTAATCTTACACACTGTGTCAGAACGAAGCCTATTTTGTCCGAGGCACAAAACTGACTGTTCTTGGTAAGTTAACATAAAACCTAACAGGGAGGAGAGAGAAGTTTGTATTGCATGTAATTTGTTGGTTTTAAAAGGAAAGTTGCATTGATTATAAAACTAGAAACTAAAACAGCATCATGGGCTGTTTTGAGCACTGATCAAGTGCACTGTGACACTGGTGGTTATGAAGCTTTCTTCGGTGGAGGAACAAAGTTAACTGTTTTAGGTAAGAAATAAAAATGAATTCTAGTGTTTCTGTAAGAAAGTTACTGCACTCAGGTCTAACTTAAGTTCAGCTCAGAGCTTTTTGTTCTTAAACTTACACACTGTGTCAGAGCGAAGCCTATTTTGGCCGAGGCACAAAACTGACTGTTCTTGGTAAGTTAACATAAAACCTAACAGGGAGGTAACTGAGAGTTTTGTATTGCATACAGATTGTTGGCTTCAAAGGAAGGTAGCATTGATTATAAAACTAGAAACTTAAGCTGCAAAGTTAAAACAGCATCTTGAGCTGTTTTGAGCACTGATCAAGTGCACTGTGACGGTGGTGGTGGCGGAGAGGCTTACTTTGGTGGAGGAACAAAGTTAACTGTTTTAGGTAAGAAATGCTTTTGAACTACAATAAATATTGATCAAGTATTTCTACAATTATGTATTTGTTTGATACTATAAATATACTTTAAAGCTAACGTGAGTCCTGAACTGCAGTGTTTTACGCTTTATTAGATTAAATACTCACAAAAAAACAAACATAAAATAACCACAAAAATCAGGAAGAGATGTTTAAATCGTGAAAATAAGTCTAGTAGGATATGAGTATTTTGGAAACCACAAGTCAAAGGCTCTTCACCTGTCAAAGAGGGACAAAGTAGGAATAATTTCAAGGTGGCACAGATAAAGAGAGGCAGCAGGAAGAGTTTTTGTTACAGTTGAAAGTCTCTGTGCTCCTACACCGAGGCTTACTTTGGAGCTGGAACTAAACTCACCGTTTTAGGTAAGAAAACCTGAAATAAAATTCTCACAGAGCTTCATTCAAGGTTTGTTTGAGGGAAAAGAGGAAGAAAAAGAGGCCAGTGTTAAAAAAAATGTGCTCTTAGAACTTATTTTAATGCTCATCAACTAAGTTTTCTTTTTAAAATGGTGATGAAGATATTAGTGGAAGTTTGTACTGAAAACAAGTGTGTGTGTTCTCCAGTAAAAAAGCTGTGCCACAATAAAACATTTGGCTTTACGCCCGGATTATTACTCTCACAGTGAGTTCTTATCAGCTCTGTGAAACACTGTGAATAGTCAGTCTGAAGCTTACTTTGGAGATGGAACTAAACTCACTGTTTTAGGTAAGACAGGTACTATATTTAACATGAACTAATATAATCTTCCTATGAGATAAATGCAAACTACTTAGTGACTAATTTACCAGGTTAGAGGTGATGTTTTGTTTAATCTCATGCTCTTAAACTGACCTTAAATCTAAAGTTTAAAGCTGTTAGGGTATGATTTGATTTGGTATAAATTTGTATGTTCCACATTTTTGTATGCATAAAAGTTATTAGTTTATCTTAAGGAGAGTTTCAGTGCTGAAAGGTTGAGCAGTTTTTTCTGCAGCCTTGTATCAGTGTGAGCAACTATGACCCTGCTTACTTTGGCAGTGGCACCAAACTGACAGTTTTAGGTAAGAAAATGATGCTAATCATATGCAGAAATGTTTTTTCTAAAGAGCTCATTTAAACCTGTGTATAGCTACATTGTTTCTGTGAAGGTTTACTGTAAAAACTGCAAAGGAAAATGCAAAATGTATGAATGGTAGTAAATTTCTTTGTATGGAAAAAAAAAACTGAGTAACTGTAAGTTAATGCATCATTTGTTGTCAATCTGCAAAACATGGTATGTACTGGTTTGTGAAAAAACTAGTTTATGAAAAACCACAAATACAGTAAAAGTTTAGTAAGTTAGAAGTTAATTCAGTCATTGTAGATCTTTGTCAGTTTTTTACATGCGAGTCAGTGGTGTGCTCTGGCTCTTACCCTCCTGAGTTTGGAGAGGGAACCAGGCTGACAGTTATTGGTAAGATCACAGCTTAAACTCTGCAGCCTTTGATGATCATGTTTTATTTGGTGTTTCAGTGCTGAGTTAGGTATTGTACAATGGTTTGCTATAGATCTCATAGGCAGCTTTAAATTGACTGATTTACGTCCTTTGACGTTGCAGAAAATGGCCATGAAGTCACCAAACCAACAGTGGAAGTGCTTCCACCTTCCCCAAAGGAGTGTCGAAACAAAAAAGACCCGTCGAGGAAGAAGAAGACCCTCGTTTGTGTGGCCAGTAAATTCTACCCAGACCATGTCAGTGTATCGTGGAAGGTCAACGAGGATAATGTCACTGAAGGTGTGGCGACGGACAACGCTGCACTGCGGAAGGGCAAAACTTACACGATCACCAGCAGGTTGAGGGTCTCTGCCAAAGAATGGTACAATCCGGGCAATAAATTCACCTGCACTGTCGCCTTCTACAATGGGACCAATACTGTTGATGTATCAGATTCAATTTCTGGTGAAAAAGGTAGGTTGATTTGGAACTCAGAAATGACTAAAAGTTGATCTTTTTGCTGTTGGACATGCATGTAACTGATCATCTGTCCTTGTCCAATCTTAGCTCCAGATACAGGAGGTACTATGTCAAGAGGTAAATATATTATTTTGTGGTTCTGTACAAATCAAAGCATCAAATCCAGTATAGTTATACACAGAAAACAGTGTCCATTCATTCATCCATCCATTCTTTGAATCATGTCACTCATCTCAAGGCTTGATCTTTCTGCAGAGAAATATCTGAAGATCACGCAGAGTGCCAAGCTCTCCTACGGTGTTTTTATTGCCAAGAGCTGCATCTATGGAGCCTTTGTTGCCTTTCTGGTGTGGAAGATTCAGGTTTGTTCTTCATGATGTCCCTGCTGTACCCTGTCCCTAACACTTTTATGCAACATGCACACTTTTTAGTGAACTGTTCTTTGCATAAAAAGCTCACGCAGAGTTTGTTGTATCATTTCTATCTGTTGCAGGGTTCAGCTGGGAAGCAGAACCACTGAAAGCTGGGCTGACCTGAAGAAACGCCCCGTGTTGGAGATGGATTATCTCAGTGTCTGTAAATATTATCTGGAAAACATAGTGGTTATATTTCCACAACTTTTGTTGCAGCACATTTGCTTCCATAAATATATTCTGCTACCATTAGAGGAAGAGTTATGCATTTTCTTATTAAAGCTATCTTCAGCATGGAAGTAAGTTTGACTTAATTCTGTGTTTGTGAACCATTTGATGCTCAGTTTTCTTTGAAATAAAGTTGTCAGAGGATCTTGTCAGTCATGTGTTTTCATTTTCTTTTCAACCACTGCTGACTGTGATGATCTAGGTTTAAAAATGGTTATCAAGTTTACATACAGTATGGATCCAAACTAGAATAGTTCATGCATTAAGCTTCATTTCAGACTAAAGATCTAAATAAATAAGGATTAAGCTGATGTATTATAATATCTGTTAGTTGCTTCACATTGTGCTGATATGCAG
>JAKKUS010000829.1:0-14000 GCA_023238725.1 Scortum barcoo
AGGAGGAAGTATGATGACACCACCCACTTTGGTTTTCTAACAGGAGGACTTATTCAGAGAAGGAGATTTCATCAGTTTACCTGCATGTGTAGTGATGAAAACAGCATCAGAAACAAGACTTCCAAAAAACACGACATGATGATCATTGTCTGCTGCATAACTTTGAACATTATACTGAGGTGCTGTAACTTTGAACATTAGAAGTGTTTTCCAGGAGTGAATGTGAAGATAGAAGGAAACACACACAGAAAAACCAAATGTTGTAGAGATTTAAAGAAAGAGGTGTTTTTTTCCTGCACATTAACTATTAAAGAACTCATGTATTCAAAACTATGATCAAATCCTCTGGTACAAGCAGCAAAGAACGGAGAGCTGTTACTGAACAGCAGTGCAGTTTACTTCTGTGCTGCTAGATTTACACAGTGCTGCATATCACTGCTCCTCAGTACAAAAACCTCATCACATGTTTTCATCTCTGTATTACAGCTCACAGCCTCTCATACCTGTGTTCATTCCTCTCTGTAGGTGCTGGTGTATCTTTAATCAGACCTTTATTGCTGAGCCAGTGGTGAACAGTGGTATTTGATGGTTTAATATAAACACTTCACCAAAAACTTTGTATGATTTACTGCTGTTGTAAATAAATATTTAAATAGAAAGTTTTTCATTTGCTGGGTCACTTAACATTTTTTTTTTAGTTGTATTTTTTCAATTAATCTTCTTCACCTCTGCTCCACTTTTATTGTGTTCAATAAGAAGCTACTTTTTATGTCTTTGTCTAAATAGGCTGCATGTCTTTCATGCAACAGGAGCTTCACACACAATCTTATCATAACCAAGTATTTGATGACTGTAGTCTGATTTATTTTATTCAGCCTCGATTTGGGTGATTATAGTGGTAATTCACATTTAAAAAGGTTTAAGTGTAATTCTTTGATCAAATTGTAGCACATCAAACTCATCTTAGTGAAATAAGAATGTAAATTTGTCCCAACAATAAAATAGTGTCTGGTTAAAAAAAGAGTGGCTAATAACTTTGGAAAACTACTGGCCACAGTGATTGGCGAGTAAAAAAGTTCATGTCAAGTCCCGTTTACAGGAGGAAGATGAGACGATGACACCACCCACCTCATGACTTCATGTTGATGATAGGAGGGTTTACTCAAAGAGGAGTTGGAAATGATCAGTATAACTGCTGATACACAGAGAATATCTTTCATATGAGCAATAAAATTAATCACCAAACACAAAAGACAACATGATCTTCCTGTTCCTGAGCATTCATTTTAACACTGTTCTGGTTTCAGGTAATGTCAAAGTTTCTAACAGTTTTATGTGTGTACAGTCAGTATACTGCAGTGAATTTTAATACAATTTGTTACATTAGATTGCTGAATTTATTAGAGCTCATTCTTACACTTGGCATCTTGTTTTTGGTTGATGTCTTCTCAACAGGTTCCTCTTTCAGTGACCAAGTCCACCAGACTCCAGCTGACATGTTCATCACATCAGGACAACCAGCAAAAATCAAATGTTCACACAGTATTGACAACTATTATCCAAATCCTCTGGTACAAACAGTCAAATAGACATCTACAGTTCCTGGGATATATGTCTGATAGTGATGAATTTCCAGAGCCTGGAGTGAATGTGGCGATGTCAGGGGGTGCAAGCAAAGGAGAAAACTGCACATTAACAATTGAAGGACTCAGTCTGAACAGCAGTGCAGTTTACTTCTGTGCTGCTAGTTTACACAGTGCTGCATATCACTGCTCCTCAGTACAAAAACCTCATCATGTTTTTATCTCTGTATTACAGCTCACAGCCTCTCACACCTGCAATGAGCCGCTCTAACCAACGTTGGTCTTTCCTCTCACAAAGATCACATTTTATAATGGAGGGTTCCTTCTGTGCAGCAATACAACACTCATCACATCCTGATATATACTGCAGGGTCTCATTTCAACAGGGTCACTATGATGACTCACATTCTCACATATATCTAATATAATCACATACATCATTAAAGGTAGGACTGTCTGAATAACTCAATTCAAAACATATTACATCAAATTTCTATTTCTATCAAATATATAAGGATCAGGTTATTTCAAATACTCAGACTAAGTCAAGGAAACAATTAAGTCTAAAATTAAATGTTAAGGTTGAAAAAACAAGTTGAATAAAGTAAAATAACTTAAAAACAACTACAGGAGAAAAGGTTAAATTACTTTGATGCTGCTCTTTAAGTAACATCTGATTGTTATCGATGCATTACATTGATATTCATTACTTCATCCATTAAGGTCCACACTTAATTAAGATCAATCTAACAACCTCTGCTGTATTTTCATGCTGCTTAGTAGTTTTAATTTTTTTTTTTTTATAAATAGATTATTTGATGCAAATGTTTGTGGGGATTATCACGCGTCTTTGTTGTTTTTCTTCCTTACATAAGGTGGCAGTATATCTTTACTGAGAGGTGGCAGTAGACATGATGGTTTTAATGTTTAGACGAGGAGGAAACTCTTTGACACCACCCAGTTTAAAAAGGTGTGTTTCCTGATGGGAGTGTTTACAGAAGAGGAGGTGAATCAGCATACCAGCATTTACTGGGATGAAAACAGCACCGATAACTAGACTGAACTTAAATTCAGTCAACATGAATATGATAATCTTCGTCAGTTTAACCTTTAATGTTATATGGGTTTCAGGTAATAAAATGTCTCATTTGTTCTTTTAAAATTTAGTTTTTGTAATAAAGTCACTGGAGCTGATCAAGTTGAACACTTTTTGCTCTGAAATTTAAATCCTTGGATGTCAGTGTTTAACATTTGTCTATGTGCAACCAGAGATTCAAAAAAATGACTTATGTCATCAAGTTTTTCCCAAAATGTTTTTCAAAAGTTATAATTTTAAACTCCTGTCCTCTGCTCTGTTTTTTAAAAGTTATTTGTACATCGTACTCAATGTGATCGTGTATTTGTGTTGACATCTTTTTCACAGGTTCCAGCGACCAAGTCCACCAGACTCCAGCTGACATGTTCATCACATCAGGACAACCAGCAGAAATTAAATGTTCACACAATATTAACACCTATAATCAAATCCTCTGGTACAAACAGTCAGAAGGACAGCTACAGTTACTTGGATATATGTATTATAGTGATCCATCTCCAGAGCCTGGAGTGAATGTGACGATGAAAGGGAAGGCAAGCAAAGGAGAAACCTGCACATTAACAATTGAAAGGACTCAGTCTCAACAGCAGTGCAGTTTACTTCTGTGCTGCTAGTTTACACAGTGCTGCATATCTCTGCTTCTCAATACAAAAACCTCCTCATTTATTTTCTCGTCTCACAAGCCCCGAGCACCTGTATCAGCTCCTTCAAACCAACGTTGGTTTTCCCTCTCACCCACATCAGACATTATCATGGATTCATTTTGTTCCCTAATAACAGTTTCAGACACTCATTAAGTCTGCATGTCATGTTAACAGAACAACCATCATTATTTAAATTCTCATCATATATTTCAGATCCTCAACATGAAGATTCGGCTAGTTGCTCAAGTCGAGTCGTGTCTGCAGGGATTATTACAGGTTTTTTTTTAATGGGAGGTTCCTTTCACAAGGTGGCAGTATATCTTTACAGAGGCAGTGGGGAGTGTTGGTGGGGGACGTGATGGTTTTAATATTTAGACGATGAGGAAGTGTGATGACACCACCCACTTTGACAGCTTTGTCTCTTATTTTCCTTATAGGAGGGTTTCCTCAAAAAAAAAAAACATAGGTGGAAAATAATAAGTATACCAGAATATACTTTGGTGGAAACACAGCTCCAGTGACAAGGCTGAACTCAGAAAACAACATGATGATCATTTTCTTCTGCATAACCTTTGATATTTTCCTGGTTTCAGGTAATAAACTTATTAATGGCATTTGTCCTTTAAAAATGTATTTAAACTTCAAAACAGCTACTTACTATTTAAATTGCATACTATAGACTCTGACATGTAGATTCTGGAAATTGAGCAAATAAAAAAGCTTATATAGAAGAAAAGGAAAAATACATTAACATAAAAAAAAAAAAACTTTGATACCCAACAACACAGATATTCAGGATTGGGGTTTTTATGTAATCAAAGTTAAGAAAGAGCGCTCTGACTTGTGTCTTTCTACATTTGTTAGCTCTTGTCTTGTTGTGATTTACTGATGCTTTCTCCACAGGTTCCTCTTTCAGTGATCGAGTCTACCAGAATCCAGCTGACATTTACAGAAATCCAGGAAGAAAAGCTGTAATCGACTGTTCACACACGATTGATTGACACCTATGATAACATCATCTGGTACAAACAACTAGAGAACGGACAGCTACAGTTCCTGGGATACATGTACACAAACATAGTATAACCCTGAAGCTGGACTGGGAGTGAAGATATCAGGGAGAGCAGAAAAAGACCAAACCTGCACGTTAACAATCGATGAAGTCAGTCTGAACAGCAGTGCAGTTTACTTCTGTGCAGCTAGTTTACACAGCGTTACATATCACTGCTCCTCGGTACAAAAACCTCCCCATCACAAACTTTTTCATCTCCACATAACATCTCTCAGCCCTGTGCACCTGGATCAGCTCAGTCTAACCAACGTGGCTTCTTCCTCTAATTAAGATCAGAGGTTTTTTTTTAATGGGAGGTTCCTTCTGAGGAGAAACGCAGTGTTTAACCTCCCTCAGATATTCATCACGTCTGCTGTGGCAGCACCTCATGTTAACAGGATCACTATGATGACTCAAGTTCTCATCACATTGATGGTGTTGTCTCTGTGGCTTCAAGGTAAAAGACAAATTACATTTTTTTCTTTAAAGAAATAAGAAGTTGGTAGTTTTTAATTGGTGACATGTATTTAATGACATGGCTGCATATGTTCTGAGTTCACTGGGAGTTTTTCTTTACCATATTTTTCCATCTCTACATTTAATTACTTGCACTAAAAAATATAGTGTGCATCATTTTAGTCTCCCCACATATTAAATTCTGAACGAATCTTACAAAATATATGAGCTCAATTTGTTGAAGTTGAAAGAACTTTTTTTTAGGAGAATTATGTTAATTATATTAAATGTTGTATTTTCTCTACAGGTCACTGCCAGGATGTGACCCAGGACCCTGAGATCAGCTGGAGTTATTTGTCCAAATCTGCAGAGATGAACTGCAGCCACAAGAAAGACGCTGGTCACAACCAGATGTACTGGTACAGGCAGCGTCCAGGGGAGACCATGAAACTCATCGTCTACACAGTTTTTGGTGGACAGCCGGATTATGTGGGAGGCTCCTCCAAACAAATATTCAGCCATTAAACCGAGCATAGAGAACGGGACTCTTACTGTGAAAGACTTGACGCTCGAGGACAGCGGTGTGTATTTCTGTGCCGTAAGCAAACACAGTGCTGGAGATTCCCCTCAAGTCAATATAAAAACCCTCCTTCATCTTTCTGCAGATAGACGACACGTTCAGGCTGTCGAACAGCTGCAGCTTTGAAGGTTTCATTAACCGCTCTGAGGATGAGCTGCTGATGATACACATTCTTGGTGACACTGTGTGAAGTTTAGATTTGATGATGGTTGATGACGTCACACCCTGCAGAGAAACACCCACTCTCATCTTATAAAAGACACACCTACCTGCGACTTCATATCTCTGTAACCACACTGACAGATTCATGTCATCAATAAACAAGAGAGATTAAAGAAATGTGCTCAAAACAAAAAAAAAACATCATTCTATTTCTTTTAATTTCCATATGGTTTAAAATTTTCTCTGAACATGGAGATTATCAGTCATGGTCTCCTCAGCTTGTTTGTTTTGGTGCTCTGGATACAAGGTAAAGTCCTGTAATGTCAGCTAACTTAGCATAAGTGGACATCTGATGTCTGGAATAAATTAAACTGTTGTTATACACACACAGGTCTAGCTGATGGAAGTGATGTCACTCAGATGGACATACTGTGGGAAAAAGAGGGCCAAGATGCAAAAATGGACTGCAGCCATAAGAAGGGTGCTGGTTATATCCAGATGTACTGGTACAGACAGCTGCCGGGAGAAACGATGAGACAAGTCGTGCTCACCGTTGCAGAGAGCAAACCAGTCTTTGAACCAGACTTCAGAGAAGAAAAATATCCAACCAACAAACCTGACTTTGACAGTGGGGACATTCACAGTGAAGAACCTGCAGCCAGGAGATAAAGGCTTGTATTTCTGTGCTGTGAGTGAACACAGTGATACAGACACGTGTGAGAGCTGAACAAAAACCTCAGAGCTGTTACCGACTGTGTTTATCTGCTCTGCTGTAGGGGGACCTCTAATACAACCACAGAGCATCACATCGTACAGAGACACTCCCCGTCTGTGACTCCTCGTCTCTCTGCTGTAACGTCACACAGACCGACAGCGACTCTGGTCTCTCACTTCATTTAGCTCAGAGCACAATAATGATCCCAGCTGCTCCCATCAGACTCTCTGCAGCTCTGCTCTGTGTTGTAGGTACTGTACATGAAGAGGCTGAGGACTGAGAGGAGAAGCTGGTTAATTTACATTCATGCTCATGATTTCATGTTGATCTTTCTATAACATGACATGATTTTTTTGCAGGTTCTTTGGGTCTTTTATATCTGGAGGTCTAATTGATGCGAGTTTTGTCACCCAGACTCCTCGGCTGTGCTGTCCTAGCTGATAAAATGTCAGAAAACAGTTAAAATCATGAATCACCAGAGCCCACACACACACATACATGCTAAAATTCCACAGATGAAATCAAACATGAAAAAAACTAATAAAAGTCCTCAGATTGCAGAAGTGGAAACCTCATCAGAACTGAAATTATTCATTCTCTGTTGATCAGCTTTTTGTTTGATACCATATAAAATAAATGTTAATGAGGAAGCCGCCTTAATCCAAATCTCTCGTCTCCTCCCCTCTAAGCTGATCCCATAACGTCTGTTCAGTCTGTCAGTCAGTGCAGAAACAGAGAGGAAGGTAAAGACATCATGATCAGAAACCTCAGCAGGATCGCTCTGCTGCTTCTCTGGCTCTCCTGTAGGTTTGAAGTCAAACTCTGATTAAAAAGTTGCATGCTTTTGCAATCATTTCTGTATCTTCAGTGTTTTTCTCTTTAAATGCAGGTCGTTCGCTGAGCACAGACGTCCATCAGGATCCATCATCAATACTGGGACGTCCTCACGGCTCAGCAACCATCAGCTGCAAACACTCAATCAGTACATATAATACAATATTGTGGTACCAGCAGCCAACAGGAGACTCTGACCTTAAACTCATTGGTCATATTGTATATTCTGAACGCAACGCTTTGAGGATGCATTCAAACAGCATTTCAACATTACTGGAGATGGCTCATCAAACTCTCAACTTCAACTTCTAAAACTCAGACAGCCAGAAGACAGCAGCGTGTATTACTGTGCAGCTAGTAGGCACAGTGACTCATATTCTCTCTCGCCTTTACAAAAACCCTCCGACAATCAGCCTCGTAAATTCACACCGAGACGCACCTGCATGTGACTGCAGCCTGTGGCAGGAAATCAGAGCTGATATCAACCTTAAAACAGTCTTTTCCTGTGTTAACCAGCACAGCACAATACTCCACAAACCCACTGAGGACATGTGACTGTCCGTAAAGTCGACCCCTCCTCCTCCTTTACAGCTCTCTTCAGTCTGCAGACTTCATTATAGTTTTGTTTCCATCTGCGTTGGGATCATGATCAGACTCCTCATACATTTAGCAGCTCTGCCGTTATGTTTAACAGGTAATATTACATTAATTTATATCTAAATATTTTAAGAGAAGTTTATTTTTCCTCACTAAAGCTGTTTGTTTTAAATGTCTTTCAGAAGTCTCAAAAAACAGTGCTCATCAGACTCCTGCGAGGCTCATCAAACATCCTGGAGAAGAAGCTCTGATCAACTGCAGCCACTCCAACTCTAACTTTGACATGATCCAGTGGTATAAACAGTCTCCTGGGAAAAACGATATGACTCTAATTGGCTATGCACAATACACCTCCGTAGTTGTGGAGGATAAATTCAAAGATGCTTATAATGTGACCGGTGATGGGTCAAGTCTGTCAGGTCTTCAGATGCTGAAGCTGAGTCGATCGGAGCACAGTGCAGTTTATTTCTGCGCAGCCAGTGAAAGCACGGTGCTGCACAAACCCTCCACCTTCAGCAAAAACCTCCCATGATGCTGCCAGCTACACAACAACACAAAACTGCCACATGAACGACTTATAAACCACGAAGGACTGATATCAGACAGCTGCTGCATCAGACATGCTGATTTTATCCATTAGGGGGCGGTGTTTCTCCAAAGATCTGCTGATAGGTTAACAATTCTCGCTGTATCTGAGAAAACAACAATACATTAATAAAAAAAAGAAAAAAATTAAGACAATTTCCTGTCCATATTTAAGTTTTAAGAAAAGATAAATAATATACAACTGATAAATATTCATGCAGAACATTTGTATTTATTGGGGTACATAAAGGTTGAATCCATTGTATGTGTAGTTTATATGGTCAAAAATGACTAATTGAGGCTTTCATAACATGATTTATACACTATGAACAATACATTGTTATTTATATTATGGCTTCTATACATACATGCGGTAAGTTTCATGATATTTTGATAGAGCCTTAAGTGCACAATGAATGTTGAACATTTAAAAATATTGCTCTGCTTCTGGCATGAAAGCCCACAGAAAATTAAAGATTAACAAACAAATTGACATATTTTATTGTTTTATTACAACAGTAACAACAGTTAAGCTGATAAAATATGTTGTTTTATGTTTGACCATATTTATCTATTATTATTATCATCATATCATTATCATTATTATTTACCTCCGTGAGATTAGAGTGTTTTTTATCCGTTATACTGAGCTAGCAATGTGCAGCAGTAGTTGACATGATGGTTTTAATGTGTAAAAGAGGAGGAAGTATGATGACACCACCCACTTTGGTTTTCTAACAGGAGGACTTATTCAGAGAAGGAGGTTTCATCAGTTTACCTGCATGTGTAGTGATGAATTTCCAGAGACCGCTGCATAACTTTGAACATTATACTGGTTTCAGGTGATGTAATAAAAAAGTCTTTTGACAATGAGCACATGTTGTAGAGATTTAAAGAAAGAGGTGTTTTTTTCAAGTGTGAATGTCTTTTTTTTCCCCCCACAGAAGATAGAAGGAAAACCTGGAAAATGCCACGATCAGCTGTTCACACAGTATTCAAAACTATGATCAAATCCTCTGGTACAAGCAGTCAAAGAACAAACTGCACATACAGAAAAAGACCAAACCTGCACATTAACTATTAAAGAACTCAGTCTGAACAGCAGTGCAGTTTACTTCTGTGCTGCTAGATTACACAGTGCTGCATATCACTGCTCCTCAGTACAAAAACCTCATCACATGTTTTCATCTCTGTATTACAGCTCACAGCCTCTCACACCTGTGTTCATTCCTCTCTGTAGGTGCTGGTGTATCTTTAATCAGACCTTTATGCTGAGCCAGTGGTGAACAGTGGTATTTGATGGTTTAATATAAACACTTCACCAAAAACTTTGTATGATTTACTGCTGTTGTAAATAAATATCTAAATAGAAAGTTTTTCATTTGCTGGGTTTTTTAGTTGTATTTTTTCAATTAATCTTCTTCACCTCTGCTCCACTTTTATTGTGTTCAATAAGAAGCTACTTTTTATGTCTTTGTCTAAATAGGCTGCATGTTTTCATGCAACAGGAGCTTCACACACAATTATTTATTTATTGTAGTCATTTATTGTTATTCAGCTGATATTTTATGTAGCTTGATTTGGGTGATTATAGTGGTAATTCACATTTAAAAAGGTTTAAGTGTAATTCTTTGATCAAATTGTAGCACATCAAACTCATCTTAGTGAAATAAGAATGTAAATTTGTCCCAACAATAAAATAGTGTCTGGTTAAAAAAAGAGTGGCTAATAACTTTGGAAAACTACTGGCCACAGTGATTGGTGAGTAAAAAAGTTCATGTCAAGTCCCGTTTACAGGAGGAAGATGAGACGATGACACCACCCACCTCATGACTTCATGTTGATGATAGGAGGGTTTACTCAAAGAGGAGTTGGAAATGATCAGTATAACTGCTGATACACAGAGAATATCTTTCATATGAGCAATAAAATAATCACCAAACACAAAAGACAACATGATCTTCCTGTTCCTGAGCATTCCATTTTAACACTGTTCTGGTTTCAGGTAATGTCAAAGTTTCTAGTTTTATGTGTGTACAGTCAGTATACTGCAGTGAATTTTAATACAATTTGTTACATTAGATTGCTGAATTTATTAGAGCTCATTCTTACACTTGGTGTCTTGTTTTTGGTTGATGTCTTCTCAACAGGTTCCTCTTTCAGTGACCAAGTCCACCAGACTCCAGCTGACATGTTCATCACATCAGGACAACCAGCAGAAAATTAAATGTTCACACAGTATTGACAACCTATTATCAAATCCTCTGGTACAAACAGTCAGAATAGGACAGCTACAGTTACTTGGATATATGCGTTTGTATTATAGTCAGTCCATCTCCAGAGCCTGGAGTGAATGTGACGATGAAAGGGAAGGCAAGCAAAGGAGAAACCTGCACATTAACAATTAAAGGACTCAGTCTGAACAGCAGTGCAGTTTACTTCTGTGCAGCTAGTTTACACAGTGCTGCATATCACTGCTCCTCAGTACAAAAACCTCCTCATTTTTCATCATTTATTACAGCTTCTCGTCTCACAGACCTGCAATCCGCTCTAACAACGTTGGTCTTTCCTGCCCCGAGCACCTGTGCAGATTTTATATGGAGGGTCCTTCTGTGCAGCAATACAACACTCATCACATCCTGATATATACTGCAGGGTCTCATTTCAACAGGGTCACTATGATGACTCACATTCTCACATATATCTAATATAATCACATACATCATTAAAGTATCATTAAAGCTCCTTCAAACCAAAATATATAAGGATCAGGTTATTTCAAATACTCAGACTAAGTCAAGGAAACAATTAAGTCTAAAATTAAATGTTAAGGTTGAAAAAACGTTGGTTTTCCCTCTCACCCACATCAGACATTATCATGGATTCATTTTGTTCCTAATAACAGTTTCCATGATATTCTTCATTGTTAAGGTCCACACTTAATTAAGATCAATCTAACAACCTCTGCTGTATTTTCATGCTGCTTAGTAGTTTTAAATTTTTTTTTTTTTATAAATAGATTATTTGATGCAGTTTGTGGGGATTATCACTCTTTGTTGTTTTTCTTCCTTATGTCTATATCTTTACTGAGAGGTGGCATGTCATGTTAACAGAACAACCATTTAAAAAGGTGTGTTTCATTATTTAAATTCTCATCATATATTTCAGATCCTCAACATGAAGATTCGTTCTTTTAAATTTAGTTTTTGTAATAAAGTCACTGGAGCTGCAAGTAGTTGCTTGGATGTCAAGTTTGTTATGTGCAACCAGAGATTCAAAAAAATGTCGTTTTTCCCAGTCAAAAGTTAGGGATTATTAAACTCCTGTCTGCTCTGTTTTTTAAAAGTTATTTGGGATTATTACAGGTATTTGTTGTTTTTCACATCTTTCCAGCGACACCACCAGACTTGAGGTGGCACACATCAGGACAACCAGCAGAAATTAAATGTTCACACAATGCTTCCTTTCACAAGGTGGGATATATGTATTATAGTGATCATCTCCAGAGCCTGGAGTGAATGGACGATGAAAGGGAAGGCAAGCAAAGGAGAAACCTATATCTTTACAGAGGCAGTTTACTTTTGTGCTGCTAGTTTAACAGTGCTGCATATAATACAAAAACCTCCAGTCTGTGGGGAGTGTTGGTGGCTGACGTGATGGTTTTAATATTTAGACGATGAGGAACAACACATCATTATTTATCAATTCTCATCATAGACATCATTTCAGTGATGGAAGTGATGACAGGTTTAGTTTCAGTTTAATGGGAGGTTCCTTTCACAAGGTGGCAGTATATCACAGAGGCAGTTTGGTGGGGGACAGCACCTGTTTTAATATTTAGACTGAGGAAGTTGTCACCACCCACTCTTTGTCTCTTATTTTCCTTATAGGAGGGTTTCCTCAAAAAAAAAAACATAGGTGGAAATAATAAGTATACCAGAATATACTTTGGTGGAAACACAGCTCCAGTGACAAGGCTGAACTCAGAAAACAACATGATGATCATTTTCTTCTGCATAACCTTTGATATTTTCCTGGTTTCAGGTAATAAACTTATTAATGGCATTTGTCCTTTAAAAATGTATTTAAACTTCAAAACAGCTACTTACTATTTAAATTGCATACTATAGACTCTGACATGTAGATTCTGGAATTGAGCAAATAAAAAAGCTTATATAGAAGAAAAGGAAAAATACATTAACATAAAAAAAACTTTGATCCCCAACACAGATATTCAGGATTGGGGTTTTTATGTAATCAAAGTTAAGAAAGAGCGCTCTGACTTGTGTCTTTCTACATTTGTTAGCTCTTGTCTTGTTGTGATTTACTGATGCTTTCTCCACAGGTTCCTCTTTCAGTGATCGAGTCCACCAGAATCCAGCTGACATTTACAGAAATCCAGGAAGGAAAAGCTGTAATCGACTGTTCACACAAGATTGACACCTATGATAACATCATCTGGTACAAACAACTAGAGAACGGACAGCTACAGTTCCTGGGATACATGTACACAAACATGTATAACTCCTGAAGCTGGACTGGGAGTGAAGATATCAGGGAGAGCAGAAAAAGACCAAACCTGCACGTTAACAATCGATGAAGTCAGTCTGAACAGCAGTGCAGTTTACTTCTGTGCAGCTAGTTTACACAGCGTTACATATCACTGCTCCTTGGTACAAAAACCTCCCCATCACAAACTTTTTCATCTCCACATAACATCTCTCAGCCCTGTGCACCTGGATCAGCTTGGTCTAACCAACGTGGCTTCTTCCTCTTATTAAGATCAGAGGTTTTTTTTTAATGGGAGGATCCTTCTGAGGAGAAACGCAGTGTTTAACCTCCCTCAGATATTCATCACGTCTGCTGTGACGGCACCTCATGTTAACAGGATCACTATGATGAACTCAAGTTCTCATCACATTGATGGTGTTGTCTCTGTGGCTTCAAGGTAAAAGACAAATTACAATTTTTTCTCTAAAGAAATAAGAAGTTGGTAGTTTTTAAGTTGGTGACATGTATTTAATGACATGGCATGCATATGTTCTGAGTTCACTGGGAGTTTTTCTTTACCATATTTTTCCATCTCTACATTTAATTACTTGCACTAAAAAATATAGTGTGCATCATTTTAGTCTCCCCACATATTAAGTTCTGAACAATCTTACAAAATATATGAGCTCAATTTGTTGAAGTTGAAAGAACTTTTTTAGGAGAATTATGTTAATTATATTAAATGATGTATTTTTTCTACAGGTCACTGCCAGGATGTGACCCAGGACCCTGAGATCAGCTGGAGTTATTTGTCCGAAATCTGCAGAGATGAACTGCAGCCACAAGAAAGACGCTGGTCACAACCAGATGTACTGGTACAGGCAGCGTCCAGGGGAGACCATGAAACTCATCGTCTTACACAGTTTTTGGTGGACAGCCGGATTACGGGGAGGCTCCTCCAAACAAATATTCAGCCATTAAACCGAGCATAGAGAACGGGACTCTTACTGTGAAAGACTTGATGCTCGAGGACAGCGGTGTGTATTTCTGTGCCGTAAGCAAACACAGTGCTGCAGATTCCCCTCAAGTCAATACAAAAACCCTCCTTCATCTGTCTGCAGATAGACGACACGTTCAGGCTGTCGAACAGCTGCAGCTTTGAAGGTTTCATTAACCGCTCTGAGGACGAGCTGCTGACAACACACA
>JAKKUS010000832.1:0-34510 GCA_023238725.1 Scortum barcoo
TAGCTTTTGCAGTCCTTCATTAAATTAAATGGTTCAGGAAAGATTTTGGTTACATACTGTTAGTGAATGCACGTTTGGCTTTTTCAGTATGAAGATTTTGCATCTTGGTAGATTATCACCATTTCCTCATTATGATGATTAAACATATCTGGTGCTGTTATGTTTTTATTCAAATGTATTTTCTGCTATAAATTAGTAGAATTTAAATATAAGAGGTGACAAGGCAGTTACAGAAGAAGAAAAGGCTTCTGCTGAAATGACCTTGATCAACGATGAAGCGAAGTTTCTGAATTGTAGCCAGATTTCCGCTGACTCTGTAGATTCCGTCAACCTCCAGACCTGAAAACTCAAATGTACAGTTGATTAAAAATCCATGAAACAAAACATGAAACCACAGCAATTGTTCATCCAGTGACTGGCATTACCGCTGACTATCCCAAACACTAAGTAGCTTTTCTTGATTGAAGATTTGTTGTCTTTAATTGATGGTCAGATTAGTTTGTAAAAACTTTATATTAACATATATGAACATACCTCGCTTATCAATTGCGTCCAAACAGATCTGAACGAACCTTGGGATCGTGCTTCCTTCACGCTCGCAGAGAGTCAACAGATGGCAGCCGAAAACCCGATCTAAGAACATAACATTATTCAGTAATGTTAATATTATTAATGTTAATGTTAATTTAAGGTCAAACACATGTCAGGGATTTACTGTATTAAGAAAAAGCCGAAAACCTTTAATGAGGCCTTTCTCCTGCAGAGTCTTCATGGACGGACGTCTGATGATAAACTTCTTCAGTCGGTTCTTCACTCCGTTCTTGTCTGCACTGTCAGAGGTGCTATGTTTCAGCTTGGTGCTGAACATGTCTGCAGAAACACGTGAACATTAAACCTGAAATAACTGAGGTTTGTCCATTTGTTTTCAGCTTTACATTAAACTCATAAAAGTCAATATTTGAGCGCTGAGAGTGAATCAGACCAGTAAAGTGTTTAAAAACCAGAACAATAAACTGAAAGTTCCCACAACATGCCTTTCACATACAACAAGTCAAGATCTACAGCCTATATCAAAATAAAGATGACATCCATTTTAAGAGAGCACCACAAGAAGCAGTCTCACAGATAAATAATGTTTCAAATTAATGGTTTTGGGTCAGTGACTCACTGATGGAGCGTCTGTGTACTGGGTTGCGTTGCTTGGCGTTGGGGGAGGCGGAGCCATATCCAGGTAGGGAGCTGTGTCTGGGCAGATACTCTGTGCTGTTTGATCGCCGCAGAGGGACGCCTCCATCTGCTTTAGTCTAAACGGAAAGAGAGTTAGAACCAGTCACAGGAAGGCCTTTGTTTTAATAATCTGAAAACAAGTGGCATTGTTGCTTATTATGAAGAACTTTCATTCACCAATGTCACAGTCACAGTTTTTCTCAGTTTTATAAACTGAAAATTGTCAGGTTTCGACTGTTTTTCTTTCACAAACTGACAGACATTTTGTAAATGATTCATCAAAAACAATCGAGATACTGATTGATAATAAAACTAATAGCCAGTTTAAAAGTGGAGTGAGCTCTTACTGAAGAATCAACGTTCTTTCTGATGGCATCGTACCATTTACTGGCAGTGGAATAACTGTCAGTCTGGAGGAGGTACTCACTACCTGTGTTTGTTGTGATCTGGAACAGATAAAAATTATGAGTTTAATTGGGTATCAACATGTATTCATAGAAAAAAAAAGTGTATGGAATGCGTAAAAGATATATAGATCTCAATCAACATGAACAAGTAATCAGATTAAAAAAGAAATTTGAGTGAAATAAACAGGAGAGGAAAAGGGAAAAAAAGTGTTGTTAATTGTTAAAGTTTTAATTTTCATCCTCACCATGATTTGATCCCAACAGTCATTTAGAAAATCATTCTCTGATCATTTACACCTCTAAGTTGGCTTTGCGTACAGTTAAACGTCGGCACATGAAGTAGCCACTTTGGATCAAAGTTTTGAAGCTTATAGATCACTTCAGCACTTTAACATGTGAGCGTTGGGGAGATAAACATCCTAGTTTAAGACTAAAATATCCCTAACCACATCAGCATTCAGTCTGAAACTTGGTGTGTTTTGTTTTTTACCTGGAAAACATTTTTCCTGCTTGACTTCTCCGTCGTCCACTCAATAACAGCTCCACACAGCTGAACCACATCTGTCTTACCTCCTGGTTTCTAAACACATGATGGTGATATGAGATTAGAGGTCATACAGCGCAAAAAGAAAGGGATTAAAAGTTGTACAACAGAAAACACAAACATTTCATTGGATATCATCATTTGAGGGGTTCTGCAGATTAAAACAAAGTTAATTTTAAATAGAATTGTTTTCAAAACACAGGGCATAACATAATCTAATCCTATTTCACTGCTATACCCACATAATTATTACATAATTATTAGGATGAAAGTAGGACGAAATAAACTGATTTTTTTTTTGTACTAGTACTCAAACAGTTGATGGTTGACAGAGATGGATAGCTATACCTACTGAACTTTATGCTTATGGACCTTTATGAATATATATGCTCCAACAGTGGCCCTACATGGTTTCTTTATACATTACGTTAGTAATACAATTAGACAATTAGGAAAATGGAAAATACTCTTGGCCGGGGACTTTAACAAAGTTAGTGACTACAGAGATGATAAAATTTATCAGTGCAATACTTCAGAAAGCTATTGAAACAATGGAACATGAGCTGGAATTAGTGAATGTCTGGATATTCTTCATCATTCTTTATTCTTCTTCCATCAGTCAGGGTACCAGTGATATTTCCTTGTGTCTTTTCTCTCCCGTGTGTGTGTGTGTGGTTGTCTTCACTTGTCTGTCTTTGTCTGTGTTTTCATCGAGGAAGACAAGGAGGTTACTCCAGTTCACTTTCCCACACACCTGGACTCATCTACACACCTGTAGCTGATCATCAATCAAGCCACCGACTCCTCTTCAGTATTTAAGACTGGCTTGTTCCTCCGCTCCCTAGCAGACTGTCCGTTATCATCACTGGTAACTGTGTGGTCTAAATGTTCTCACAAATCTGCCTGCCTTCTTACCTCGAAGTCTGTCATTTTTATTACTGTACACGTGTCCATAGATAACATCTTAATATCAGACCATGCATTGGAAAGGATGACGTTTCCTTCATGGAATCGGAATGGGATGTCTTTAAGACTTTTACTAGACAACTTATTCAACATGGTTCATATCAGAAAAAGAGATCTGTTCGCTTTCAAGAAGGTGTACAGTTTGGTACATATCATGTAGTTCATGTAAATCATGTAGAACACTGCTGTGTATGTATTTTATATATATAATGCGCGCGCACACACACCTGTTGAGAGAACAATTTAAAAAGGGAAAAATAAGAAATTACTTTTAATTAACGTGAGAGGATAAAGGTGGACAGAAAAAGGTCATATAAATGTGAAGGAGTGAAGATTTACCAGAAATAAGGAAAGTAAATTGTTTAATTTACCAGACCAAGTCCCTCATGCCTTCCTTAAAGGGTTTTGAAGTGATAAGGTAGATACAGAGGAGGTAAAGATTTAGACATAATGAGTGAAATAAGAAATAAAGTAGAGACAAAAACACATAGTAAAATAAAAAGAGTTTAGTAACAGAACAGTTATTTGTTGTCTCGTTGAATGAAATGCAGAACAGAAAAAAAATCTGTTAGTACTCTCATTGAACTAACCCTAACCCTCAAAGTACTTTCACACCTGCCAAGTTTCTTGTTGTCTCTCTTTATAAAGCAGGAGCTGATCTGAGGTCAGCACGCTCCACATCAAAGTCCAGTTCTTCCTCTGCTTTTTACCACTCTCTGAGATTTTAGCCACATTGAGGTGTTCACCTTTCAGCTCCACCTGGACAGACACAAACATTAGAACATAAATAGAAAATAAATATGATTTTTGATTATTCAATCAAAAGTTTCCTCATTTTGTGACAGTGTGCCTCTACACCTTGAATGACTTAAACAACCTTACACAATAATAACAATAATAATACGAAGAATAACACCGCCAACACAAACTCTTTGTTCAAACAAAAATGACGATATATTTTCAATAATTCAACAAATCCCCACAGTCTCAAAGTCCCCAAAGTAATAATTCAACTGAAAGTCCAGTACGGGTTTTCCTCACGCCTGGCAAAACTCCATAGGAAAAGATAAGTTCCTGGTTGTTGAATGGTGGATTGTGGTGATCCGGAGGAAGACTGTGATCGGAGGATGGCTGTCGGTGGTGGGTGATGTGACGAGGGATTTACCGCCTCACTTTATTTTTACTGCGCGTGTTGCTCAGATTTTCTGTACGTTGTTTTTTCTCTCGCTGTCCTTACTATGACTCTTGGAATGAATGAATGAATGAATGAATGAATGAATGAAAAAGGCAATGTGCCGCAAGCTGTGGACCAATCAGGGAGTTCTGGGTGTTGCCAGGAGTTGGACAGGTGGTGCAATCAGGTGGTTGCAATCCAGATTGTCACAATTTAATTTGAAAATGGTTTCCTCAACTTTTTGATTAAAAACCATTTTGACTAATCTTCACTATAATATAGTATATATAACTTTATGAATTCTTTGTGAATTTTTATCTGGATATTCTCTATATGTGAATATTATATTATGTGAATATTACGGTTGAATTATCAAAGTAAAATAAGAATGATGACAATAAAAAACAGAGTGTAGTGTGGCTGAGGAGAAGCTGGGTGAGACTGAAGTGGTTTATGGTATGTAGGAAGGAGTTTACATGGAATCTGTGGGTCTGTTGCCAGTGCCATTAAAAATAAATCTAAAGTGCATCCAGATTTTCTTAAATCAAGTTTAAATGCTTTTAATGAAATAACTTTAAGTTAATTTCCTTTGGTAGTACTAATGTCTCTGAACTGGTTTTAAGACAAATACGTTTTTATACTGACAGATGTTTGACTGTTTTATGGTGAAATCTTGAGTCTTGTACTCACCAGTGGTTCAGTGTTGGCAGCTCCTCCTGTGACAAAGACATTGTGCTGAGATTGATTTCTGCGATGGCGAGAGATCTACAAACAGAAAAAACCAATTAAAAACTAAATCTAACCCACTGTAGGATGCAGGTTCTTTGTGTGTACTTACAGGTTTCTGAGGAAGGTCAGACTCCTGCAGCACCATAGACTTGGACTGACTGAGGCGGTCTCCAGAACTCTGTGAGCTCTTAATACGCATCTGCACGGCTCCCTGTTGGGCTGTGCTGCGTTGTGGGAGCTGAATCAGTGGCGGCTGCTTTGCAGCATTCTGGAGGCTTGTGATTCTGTGGATGAACAAAAAAAAAAAAAAAAATCATTGAACTCTTTACTCCCTGTTGTGTTCAGTTCATTGGTTGGTTAAGTTTAATGCTTCATCTGGTCATGTAATAAAGCCAGTATCAGCTAATGCACTGATCTAGTCGGATCATAAAAATTCAAATTTACACTGAGATAATAGCTCTCATCGAGCACCGAAAATAGTACTCAAAGATCTCCATTTCTTCTTTCATTAGTTATTCAGCTAAAGTTAGATCCAGAAAAGTCGGAGCACTGTTTGACTGTTTCTTGGTGGGTTCCTGTTTGCAGCACAGATTGCTTCACTGTGATTACACAACATTTGCCCATCTGTCAGTCAACAACAAGGAAAAACCTCAGATAAAAAGACATGAGAAGGAATTAAGTAGCTCCTATAGTTTACTTGCGCATAATAAATGTTGGGTTAGTATTAATTTGACAGACAGCAGTGTTACTCTAAAAGACACAATTTAGTCAGCTGGTCCACAGAGGGAGAATTAAATAATGACTGACAAAAAATAAGATAATTGTCAGTTCTCTCAAAGACAGCAACAGAGAATTAAGTTGAAAACAAGGTCTTATTCAATGACAACACTCTCTCTTCTCGCAGTGAATCCACCAGTACATTTTTATCATCAGTTTCATCATTTATTAGAAGACAATGTCGAACCAATGTTGAGACCAAACTAAGGGTTTGGGTTAGGCTACCCCCACCCCCCAACGACCTGTCTGCTCTCCTGTATGTCAGCTGTTTTACTGGATATTCAAGTAGTCACCCATACAGTCGATATAAATGTAAATAAACATGTCTTTGTATAACCATCAATTTCAGTTTACTTCACCCAAAGAGTCTCTGCACATTATAGGTTCAAGTATAAACAGCACAAGATTATAAGAGGTCACATCTAAAAATGTATGCATGTAGAATGACAAACATACAGGCTCAAATGTTGTACCAAGAGGACTGATGTTAGGAAAGGGAAAAACTCAAGAGCAAGAGTTGAGGTAAAAATCAGTTAGGGGGTTTAGTTTATTCCACAAGAGTGGAGCTGTTTCATTTTTCATTAGATTTAATAACAATTAAACACCAACACAGAGTGTAAAGGGCATGATGCAATGTGCAATGTGTTAGAGAATTCTAAGAATTTAGATGTAGGATGGAGTTCATCCAGGCAGAAGGAGCATTTGGAAACCAGCTCCAGGCTTGTGTTGGTAGCCAATATTAAAACATCAGGACAGGATCTACATAATAAACTTCTTGGACTAAATCATTGCGGACTTTTATGATGTCATGGTCTGGACACAAAAACTTAGTAATGTATTCTGGATGTTAAATAAGCAAGCACAAGGACGTCAATATCTTAACTGAAAAGAAAATTGTAGTCTGTATGTTAATATGACACATTCAGTTTTACACAAATCAGGGGTTAAGAATCTGAAAGCACAAAGTAATGCAGCAGAGATAATCAACTTAAGGAAACAGGAGGAACATAGCTGACGATACAACTGAGGTTAACTTTTGTCTGCTGTTGTAAAAAAGGAAACAATGCTCACACTTTTAGCTTTTAGCTTTCATCTTATATTTGAATCATCACTGCACTGTCACGTCAGGTTCAGTTCTGTGAGTTTGAACCATTTTAGTAACTGTGATAAAACCACATCATGCAACAGTGCAACGGCTAACATCACACATAACCCCCCCCCCCCAATGTGACGATAAGTCAAACTTCAGTAACAGGAAACAAACTGAAACCCTCCATACGGAAGCTGGAAATTTAGTCATGCATGAAGTCTTATCATCTCCTCACATTATGTGAACAACAGAATGTGAACTGTTGTTGTTGTACCCAGGTGTTATAGCTTCAACTTTGACTCATGACATCTGTCTTCAATTACAAAAGTGGAAACAATCAACTCATTTAAGGCCATGTATTAAGGGGAGTTCCACCTGTTTTTTATTTCTTCCGCCACATATCAGTGAGTCTAGGCCTAGGGACAAGTAGATTCAACGAAACAAATGTTTCAATTAAGAATGATGCTGAAAAACCTGCGGATGGACACCAACACAAACCAATCAGCAAGACAACCAAACTGAAACATTAACGATCTGAAATCATCACAAATCTTACAGATTACTTAATGTGATCTTACCTTGTACCCGCCATCTCTGCGTCACTGCTCACAAAAGAAAAGACGCAGAGAGTCGAGGCCTGACTTCGAGAGGAAGTATGATTCATCACGTGGTTTCTTCAAACCAGCCGTCTCTCACACTACAACTGCTGCAACCTCCACATTTCCTGTGTAAAAGAAAGAAGAAGAAAAAAAAAAAAAAAGAAGAACCTCATTCTCATGAGGGCAGACGCGAGCGAGAGTCTGTTAGGGTACAAATGTCTGAAACAAGATTGAACAACTTTCTTCTGTTTACACACTGGTTTCAGAAACCTCTGAGTGCCAGTTAATATTGATTTCTGGATTATTCACATTAACACTGAATGAAACACAGAATGTCTTTGCATGATTTTATGTTTGTGTATATTTTTTTCATAAAAGTGTCAGGGTTATTATAAGGCTGACCACTCTTACCCCCCCCCTCATGCCGTGAAGCTAAATAACCACATATGCCATGTATATTCACAATCTCTGGACAACACCAGTTTGTTTTGTATTATACTCGAATAATTTTTAACTTCCATATTTGAATCAGATGGATTTCTGGCACAAACTGCTCAGTGATTTATAGGCTGAGGCCCCACAGGTTCCAACATACAATATCATACATAAACAACTTAAAAAGAAAAATTAGAAATATATGAAGTGGCAGAAAACAGGGTGTGTCTTGTGGACCTGTTGCTGGCCTTGTTTGAGTGAGGTTCCTGGCCTGAATAGTCCCTGGGACCTCCACTCAGCAAGAATGGGCTCCTGGTATGGAGGCTAAGCGTCCTAAGTGCCACAAACAGTACATGCATAATTATAATAAACAAGGGAAATTACAATCTTATTTCTCTCCCTGAAAAAAAGAATTTCATCACCGGGAACGACTTATTAGGATGGAGTCTCATGAGTCATTTGTTTGGGAAAAGATGGAAATGTTGTTTACCTCAAATCATCAGAATACTTTATGTAGCTAAGGGGGTGTTCCAGTTCCAATTTGGTGTTCCAGTAGCTCTGAGAATGCAATAGAAATAAAAATACAATAAACAGAATATGTACAGAGAAGAATATATATATATATATATATATATATATATATATATATATATATATATATATATATGGTTCTGCATTATGCCCCTGTTGTTTCCTGGTGTTTCTCCCTCATGTTCCTTGTCGTCATGTTTGTCTTTGTCCCTTTGTGTACTGTTGGCTGTATCTTGTTTCCTGTCCTTATATTTTTCCACTCTAGTTTTGCTCACTTCCTGTTTTATTTTGTATTCTTTCCTCTCCTCACTTGCCTGCCACTTTACTTCCTGCCCTTCTGTATTTCCCACGTCTTTGATTGTTTGGCTCTGCCCTTATTAGTTTCACCTGTTCCCCTTGTTAGTCTCCTCACCTGTTTCCACTTCCCCATCACCCACTTCCCACTCTTTATATACCGTTCCCTTTCCCTTTTTTCTTTGTTAACAACATCTCCTGAGTTTGTTTCTGCCCTGTCCATGTCCTGTGCCTGCTCATCTTTTATTACCTGCCTGCCCGTCTTATACCTGCCTGCTATCTTCCATAAGAAATAGACTTCCTCTAGATCTGTTCAGCCTCAGTCTTGTCTGCATTTTGGGTTAGGCTTAGGGTTCCTACCTTGCCTCACACAAAACTTGACAACAATAAGTAGAATAAAGATGAGTATGGATATAAATGCTGCTCGAGTGTAGAACAGAGATATTGCACAATCATAATATTGCAAGTTATTCTGAGCAGGTTTCTGTGATGTTTGGTGCAGTTCATAAGAGCGGCGTGTCAGTGGGAGGAGCTGTAAAGTCTGATGGCCACAGGCAGGAATGACTTCCTGTGGTGTTTTGTGGTGCAACTTGGGGCAACAAGTCTGAAAAAAGTGCTGTCTAGACAGAGGCATAATATGAATTGTGTAATATGGACTCAGAGTTGAGACCTGGGTCTTTAAACATTTATGGTTTTATTTAGGTTTAGGGGTCAGGTTTGGATTAAAATGCAACAGTCTGAAGAGTGCTATGAGGGGCACAGGCACAAGGGGACTGCGGCTGTTGAAATTCTTTTTAAAAAATCTCTTATTAAAAACATTATAAATACCTAAGAGTTAACCATTTATAGTTATAGTGTGTTCATGGGTTTCTAACTGGAGTGAGTGTGGTAGTGGGTGATGGTAGGTGGAGTTGTTTAACCGCCTGTATACCTCTAGAGTGTAGTTGTTGCTGTCCTGCAATAAATCAAATCAGATTTATTTATTTAAAGCCCAAAATCACAAACATGTCGTTTGCCTCGGAGGGATTTACAATCTGTACAGTTGTGACACCCTCTGTCCTTAGACCCTCGAACCGGGTCAGGAAAAACTTCAAAAAAGCCTTTATGGGAAAAAGAAGAAACCTGAGGAAGGGTTAAGGGTTAGGGTTAGGGTTAGGGAGAAGGGGGGAAGGAGGGTTAGGTTGGGAAAACAGATTCCCTCTCCCGAAGGAGAAGGCAGGTGCTCGGGCCATCCCACCGAAACCCCCGAAACCACGGTCCCTCTGTTGTTGCTGGTACTGTGGTTGGCGGGCGCGCTGCTTCCTGCGTCCATAGCGTGCCACTTGCCACCCGTCCTCCATGATGTGGCTCCAAAAACAAAAAACAAACAACTAAAGGAGGCTTCCCTTAAAGTGAGAAGTAATGTCCCTAAAATAAAAAAATTGAACAGAAAGTGTCCTCCACAAAAAACTGGAGGTTAAACAATCAAAGAAATTCAATAGTCCTTCAAAAAAGAAAAAAAGATTAATTCAACTTAAAAACTCTTCTCAAAAAATATCCAAAACAGAAAAAAGTGCCCAAAATACGCGACGTTTCGACCCTATCGGGTCTTCTTCAGGCTGTGGGCACTAGAAAACCAACAAAGGTAAGTCACTGAGCTCTGAGATGTGCTCCCTACGAAGCCCAGGATCGAAATGAGGTAGGTTGCATTGACTGGAGTGGGTGGAATGTTCGTATAGGGGCTTTGATGTGTATGTGCTTTGATGTAGCTGTGATGTGTATGTGTGTATGTGTGTATGTGTTGCCCGGCATTCCATTTTTTTAACCCCCTCACTCCCAAATGTTTTTAGCAACGGTATTTTAAGGTTTTTAAAAATAAATCATAGATTAAAACATGAAATACAACTGTATATAACCATAATATTTTTATATTTTTAATTAATTTTTTTAATTTTTTATTTTTTATGCATTTTTAATCTTTTATTAATGTTTTAACGTTTTTAAATTGTTATATGTTAAATGAATTATATGTAAACTGAAATGACATAAAAATATGAAACAATATAAAAATATGAAATTAAAAAGCCGGCATAGGATCTAAGAGTTAGGGCTAATATTAAATCAATGTTAGGGTTAGATATAGAAAGGAATGTTAGGGTTAGGGTTGGCACATAGGTTATGGTTTGGAATTAGGGTTAAGTTCAGGAAAGGAGGTTAGGATTAAGGTAAAAAACTCAAATGTTAGGGTTAGAGACTAGGGTTAGGGTTGGGTGAGTGGGTGGGCCCCATTCCCTTCTGGGGTTGGGGAATGCTCGGTCCATCCCCCCGCTCCACTCCCGCTCCCGATCCCAAGAGGGAGGACGGAGGTGTCGGCGTCTTCTGCCGTAGCGAACCTCCGTCCAACCCTGGCCATCATAAGCCATGGTGGCCGCTTCAAAAGTCGTCGATTTGTTTTTTTTAATATAAATTAAAGTAACTTAAAATGAACTTGTTTTTAATTAAAATAAAGTAAAAAATAAAAAAATGAACTTGTTTTTAAATGTAAATAAACTTAAAAAATAAAAAATAAACTGGTTTTTAAATTAAGTTAAATTTAACTTATAAATCAAAAAACGTGCCTAGCCGCGACGTTTCAACCTCAAAAGGTCTTCTTCAGGCGAAAGGCACGGTAAAAAAGCAAAGCGAAATGGCTGCAGAGCACTGAGCAATACACTCACTGAAAGCCAAAGCCAAACTGAGCCTTCTCTGCCAAGAAATGGCTTTTATACTGCCCCTTGGCTTTGATCTGTCCCAAATGGAATGTTGGCTTTGATCTATCCGTTTTTAAGTTTCACTTTCCTTTTTAACCCTTATTTATGCCCATAGTGGTTTTTAACTGTTTTTAATCATGATATTTATAGATTTTAACCACTATTTATATTTTAAATGTTATTTATATGTATTTATATTTTTTAATGTTTCTATTGATTTTTTTATAAGGTATTTATTAATATATTTAATTAGGATTTTTAATCTATGTCTGTAGATAAAAATAAATGAATCAGGAATTAGGAATTAGGAATCAAGGAAAAGGAATACTAAGGTTTGGAAAAGAGGGAAAGGTTAATGTTAGGGTTAGGCCAGAGGGGGAGTGGTTAGGGTTAGGGCTTAGGAAAGGAAGGTGGTTAAGGGTTAGGCATTAGGAAAGGGAATGTTAGGGTTAGGCAAGATTAGGGTTAGAAAAAAAGAAAAGGTTAGGGGTTAGGGTTAGGGTTAGGGTTTAGGGTTAGGGTTAGGGTTAGGGTTAGAGGTTAGGGTTAGGGTTAGGGTTAGGGAGGGTTTATGTTTAATTTGCACTGGCCTGTTGATCCGTTAGAAAATAGAAAGTAGAAAATAAAAATGGAAATAAAATATAAATAAAATAAGGGGTCCAGGGGCGCCTCAACTGACTTATGAATGCCAGGCTGAGGTTTGGCGAAGGCTTGGAAAAACTCATCTCCCCCAACCGGGGGACCGGGGTTCGAAACCCAGGACAGAGGAAGAGGCTCCCACCTGCTGGCAAGAGGTCCAGGACAAAGGGACCAGGTAGGGAGCGTGGGGCCAACAACCATTTTTGGTTAAAAAAAAAACAAGAAAGGGGGGGGGGGAAGAGAAATAACTAGGGATAAGGATATTTAACAATAAATAAATAAATAAATAAGTGCTAAAATTGGACAAAAAGTGCATAGCAATAAAATGCATGGAAGTAAAAACAAGCATAATACAAGTGCCAGGAAAAAGTATAAAACAAAAACAAGTGCTGGGTTCAAAATATCATTTTTTTAGGATGGCATGCAGACATCCTAAAAACATATGTGTTAGTCAAAAGTGGGTTAGTAAAAAACACACAGTAATCTAAGATATAAAAGATAAAGAGATAAATAAAAAATATATAAAATATATATGTATATAGATTAAATAATAAGTTAATTAAATTATCATCTTGCCAGGGGAAGGTTCAATATTGTGCATGAAAGCCTTGACTCCTCCTGGCCTAGTGGTTAGCCCCACGCTCCCATCCCCGGGGGCGCCGGGTTCGAATCCCGGCCAGCCCACCGGGGCAACGCCAGCAGGGGAGCGGGACTCGCCAAGACAACGGCCCCTATTTATCATTTAACCCCTTGGGTGTTGTAGTATCCAATTTATGGATCCATAATTTTTCTGCTCTCTTCCTCTGTCCAATGGTCCATCTGTCATTGGACTCTAAACCTGAAATGATGAGTTTGTCAGAGGGGTGCTGTTGGAAATGTTGGACCAACGGGGTGCCTAGTTTGCCCTCACTGATATTGTAAATGTGTTGTTTTAAACGGGTGTGTATGCTGTGTTTTGTTTCACCTATATAGTGTTTATGGCAAGTAGTGCATGTGATGATATAAACTGTATTGCTGGTATTAAGAGAAAATGAACCAAGGGTAGGATGAGAAGCTCCACTGTAAGTATTGGTAATAAATTTTCTGTTTTTGTAATGTGTACTGTATTGTATGTGTGTGTGTGGTCTATGGTCTGTAAATTTTGAGTGTACCAGCATGTCCTGTAGATTTTTATTTTTCCGGTATGCTGATATAGTCTTTGTAATTGTGAAAAGGCTGGGTGTTGTGATTGTAAATGGGTGAAGTTGTGTTTGATAATCTGGTGAAGTCTAGTTATTTTATGTGAAAAAGTGGAAATAAATGGTAGGATGGTTGTGGTTGTGTGACTGGAGGGATTGGAGTCTGAATTAGGGTTAGGGCAGGGGAGGGAGGGGTTGAGGTCAGGGTCCTGAGGGACAAGGGTCAGGATACAAACCCTGTTTAGGGTAGGGGACAGAGGGGTTAGGGTTAGGGCAGGGGAGAGAGGAGGTTAAGGGATTAGGGTGAGGGGAGGGTTGGGATACAAACCCTGTTTAGGGTAGGGGATAGGGGGTTAGGATTAGGGGCGGGGGAGAGAGAGGTTAAGATTAGGGTGAGGGCAGGGGTCGTGGGATACAAACCCTGTTTAGGGTAGGGGAAAGAGGGGTTGATCTGTGGTTGGTGTGGTTGTAAGGAGGGGCTGGGGTGGAGCACTGTGGGTGTGGGAGCGAGTCGGAGCGAGAGAGGCCAAGGTTCTGTTTTTGATTGTACGTAAGAAGCGTTTTGAATAGCCTCTTTTCCTAAGTGATTTGAATAAAATTGACACCGAATTGTTAAAGTCGGACTGTTGTGATGAAATGCGGTGGAAACGGATGATCTGGGATTTAATAATGCCCTGGAAGGTGTGTTTTGGATGATAGCTAGTTTTATGTAAGTAAAGCGTGGGTATCTGTGACTTTGAAAAAAACTTTAGTTAATAATTGTGTGTGTGAAGTTGTGGTGGGCTTGAAAAAAACAGTTGTATCTAGAAAATTGATTTGATCCGGGTCTATTGTGTGTTTAATTTTAATAGATGGGTGATGATTATTAAGAATGTTTATAAACGTAGAGAAGTGGCGGATGTCATGGGTCCAGATACCAAAAATGTCATCTAAGAATCGGAGATAGATTAGTGGTTTATGGGTACACTTGGCCAAGGCTTCTCGCTCCCACTCGCTCATGTAAATGTTTGCATATGATGGAGCAAATCTTTGGCCCATGGCTGTTCCGTGGATCTGGAGGTAATGTTGGTTGTTGAAATTCAAAGTCATTATTGTTTAAACAGATGGTTAAGAGTTGGAGAATTTCCGAATCTGGTCTGGTGTTGTCTGGGTATTTTTGAAAGATGGAGGTTACTGCTCGGAGTCCAGCAGTAGTGTTGATGTTTGTATATAGACTATCAATGTCAATGATTGTGAATAGAATAAGAGTTTATGGGAACAGCCATGGGTCGAATGACTTTCCAGAAAGTGGTAGGTGTCTTTAACATAGCTGGGATGTTTGATGGATAAAGGACCTAAGGAAATATTCTATGTATTCTGAAATTTTGTATGTTGTACTGTTGCAATCTGAAACTATCGGTCGACCGGGAGGAACCTCATAGGGGATGGTCCAGGTTGGGGGTTCTTTATGTAATTTTAGGTAGTAGGTAAAATTGTCTGGTGCGAGGATTGTCTGGGCCGAAAAGGTAATCTTTTTGTTTGGATGTGATGATTTTCTTTATCGTGTAGAGATTGTATAATTTTACGGACTGCTAATTGGGTTTGAGCCTGAATGCTGGTTTCTATTGGTTTGTAATGAGTAGTGTTAGGTAAGTTGACGGTTGGCCTCTGTGAGATATTGTTGTCTGTCCATGATGACAATTTTTGATCCTTTATCTGCCGGTTTTATAATAATGTTTGGATTTCTTGATGAGTGAAGATAGGCCCCTGCGTTCAGCCTCCGACAGATTATCAGGGATATCTGCCGGAGGCCGATAAGTACGCAGGGTTTTCCTATTGTTATTGAGGAGGTTGCGGGTTGAAGGAAGTGAGCTGTTCGATATTGGGTTCCCAATTGGATGCATGTATAAATGGTTTTGGTTTGTGGTTGGAGCGATTATGAAAGTATTCGGTTAATTTTATGACGTCTATGATAATGGTGAAGGTCCCTATGAAGTTCCTCCCAGTCGAAATTTAGATGGTCGTGGTATAAAAGATAAACCTTTTTCTAGAAGTGTTATTTGTTGTGAGGATGGTTTGAAAAGTTTGGATAGAATTGAGAGTATTGAAGGTTGAGCTCCACCCCAGATCAGGGTCTGTTGTGTTTTGTGTGTTTGATTCTGGGGTAAGGTTTATCAGGAAGTTATAAATTTAGCTGTGAGCACCAATTGTCAAAGATGTGTTTTGCGGTGGCCGGTTTCCAATGAATATTGTCCTGTTCTGTTAGGAAAGTGTCGTGAGGTATTTCTGTTAGGAAATGGAAAGTAGGTGGCTATTGTGTTGTTGATTAATTTCAGGTTGTTTTGTTGTTTTGGGTGTGAGGTTGGTGGAATAATTCATAATGGGGATGTAGATGTCTGCGTTGGGAAAAGTGACTGTGGCTTGCTTGTACAGGAGCTTTGAGTTGTTTACATGGAAGTGAGTTTAGGGATCTTGGTCTCTGTTATTGATTCCGATGGCCAGTACTGAGAATTTTTATTGTCGGATTGGGTGTTGTTTTTTCACAGATTTTTAAGGAAAGTGATAGATGTTGGCCCCGGGGTAACTGTCTAAGCTGGATTTGTGGGTTGTTATGTGGGGGAATTCTATTGATGTTAGAGTCCCCAAGCACCAGGACTGGTTTGCGGCCTCTGAAGAACCAGTCCTGGAGCTTGCGGTTGGCTCTTGTCATGTGGTAAGGTGGGTTTGATATTTACCTGGGAAGAATGGGTGTGAGGGTGCGTTGGCGGGGAGGGGAGTCTATGTAGGGTCCGGGTGTGCTTTGTTCCAGGTCAGGCAGGGGCGCCGGTCTCCGGGCCGGCAAGGTCAAGCATCGCGGCCCCAGATTGATGTTGTGAGGAGGGTTCAGAATGGGATCGTTTAATGGCAAGATTAGCCTTTAAGGTCCCTTTCATCATGGTAACGTCCTCCTCCTTGATGTTCTGTTGGGGCCCGCTGCAAGACCATACCAGCATCAGAGCCAGCGCCACCTGCAGGTGTGGAGCAGAGAGGGGAAGTTGTTTCTGTTAATGAAACTGAAACATTAGAATTACTGTGGGTTGTGAAGAGAAATAGGATAGCAAATCTGGGATGCTATCTTGTTGATCTAACGTGTTCTATGGATTTGTGCTTGAGTTGTGATAGTGCGGATGTCAGTACGGGGGGGTGAGGTGGGGATTGATGAGTCCAGGGTGGTTGGTGGTGGTGGTGGCTGGAGTGGAGTGATCTTTTTCTTCACAGAGGGGATAGGGGATAGGTCTGGTTGAATGTTTTTGGTCCCCTGGGTTGCTGGTTTGAGCACCCAGGGGTTCCTTTTCTGTCTCTTGTGGTTTGTGGGGTAGAGGTTTGTGGTTCTAAAGGAGCCTGTCTGGGTTCCTTGGGTGGGAGGGGGGTGGCTGAAGAAAAAGGTAATGAGTAGGGGGTCCTCTGTAATTGTATAAGGAGTCCTGTGTGGGAGGTGGGTGAGGTGGGGAGTTGCTGTTGTGGTTTGATTGGTCCAGTGCGAGGCTGGGATGAAGGAAGGGAAGGTTTCTAGTTTGTTTGGTCTGTAAACTGGGTGTTTGTGGGGTTGTGTGAATGGGAGAAGTCGGGGTGTCTTGCTAAATGTTTGGGTGTGTGTTGGAGTAGGAAGGAGGGGTGTCTTGGTCTGTTGCTGTTTGTGATGGTTGGCTATGTGTTCTGTAAGTGTAGGTGCGTTGTCCTAAGGAAAGGAGAGTTGGTTTGTGTGGTGCTGGCAAAGGGGGGAATTCTTCTTCATCTGATAGTTCTGGGATGGGGGAGAGAGAGTCGCCAAACCTTTGCCTGGTCTTTGTGTGGTGGTGGAGGTTTTGTTTGTGTAGGAGTAATGGTGGCGGCAGTGGTGGTGGTGGTAGTGTGTGATTGTGTATGTATGATGTGTTCTATTGTTTGTAGTGTTTCTGGTCGTAATCTTTGTTGATAGCGTTTCCTGGCCCAACCAGTGGCTATTTGGAGGGCCAGGGCGTTGTATGTGAGGTTGTTAAGGGTATGTATGATGTCCTGGTAGTGTTCCTGTAAGATCTGCATGTTGGTGTGCATCCAATGTGTAGGTGTTGGCCTGTACTTTTTTCCGGGTGCTGTTCTGTGGGTGCAGCTGGTTTGATGAAGTCAGTGAAGGCGACTTACTTGTCTCATCATCCCAGGCGGGAATGTGTTTGAAGCTATGGCATGATCGAATGATGTGTTTATGGTGTATGGCTTGAATTAACTTTGAAATATTGTTTGCTTGTGTTTCTGGTTTCCAGGTCTGGCGGTTGGCTGAGGGTAAGTGGTATGTTCCTAGTAATGTCTGAATACAGTGTTGACTGGGTGCTGATAGACATGAGTGGTCGTGGTGTGGTGTGTGTGTTAGTGTTTTTGTGTGTTGGCTGTGAGTTAGGATTTCTGCCACTCAAGGATATGGCCTTCTCTCTGATGGTTGTCATATTAATCATCAGGTGGGTGTGAGCTCTTACCTTGGGTGTGGATGGCGTTCTCCCAGGTAAGTAAGATGGTTGTCCTATCTTTCCAGGTGCTGGTTGATGGTGGTTGCAGGTAGGTTTCTGGATGTGTTTTTTCTTTTTTCCAGTGGAGTTGGTGTGTTGGTGTTGTCTTTTTTCCGGTCCAGTGGTGTTTTTGTTTTGGTTGAGGGTCTATGAAGGGGTGAGACTCAAACAAGAAGTGCTCCCCCAAAGAAGATCCCCCAGTTAAAAACAGTCCACTTGGTAAAAACACAATCCACTTAAAAGACACAGTCCAGATAAAAAAGGAGGTTTCAAAGTCCTTTTTTCCTTTTAGAAAAAAAGTTAAAAAGTTTCCCTTGGGCAGAACCCACCCCACATTAAGATGATTAAAAAGACTTAACTTTATTTCAAAAAGTCGTTAAAAAACAAGTATAAAAATTAAAAGTTAAAAAGAGTAGAAGGTAAAATACCGTTGAGTGGTTTTCAGGTCTCCTGACGTTTCGCAATTGTGTTGCTTCTTCAGAGGAGAATATGTCTAACTCACAGCTCTGTCGGTATTTGAATGTTGGAGGAAGGGGTAGAGCCTTTCTCCAAGATTCAAAACCGACCAATCAATGTGGTGCAGTGATGAGGTGGTGCATTGTGATTGGGTAGATAGTTTGATTGATGTTGAAGTTTTGGAGGGAAAGTGGCTGTCTCATGTTGATTGGTTGGATAAAAGGGGTGTCGGCTAGTGATGTTAAAAGGGGAATGTTATGGATATGTACTGGTGTTCAGTGGAGAGATAGCTCAACAGGCAGGACAGCGCAAGCTCAACCAGGAGAGCGGGGCTCAAGACCCCCTCGACCCAACGGTCCAGCACGTCCCCCCTTTTCCTGATGTGGTATTGGATGTGAGTATTATGAATGTGTGGTGTGATAGTGATGCTATAAGAGGAAGTTATGGATGTAAGAATGTTGTGGAGAGATAGCTCACCGTGTGGTGCTTTGTATTCCCGCCTGGGAGGGTGGGACTCGAATCCCCTGGACCCGAGTGGCAGAGTCAAAGCTTCTGCCATTTTAAGGAAAGAGAAGTTTTACTGGTATTATGAATTTTAAAAATTAGTTTGAGATGTTACGGATCAACGGCACGGGCAGGGTTAGGGTTGGGTTAGGGTTGGGTTGGGGTAACAGATTTATGTTTAATTTGCACTGGCCTGTTGATCCGTTAGAAAATAGAAAGTAGAAAATAAAAATGGAAATAAAATATAAATAAAATAAGGGGTCCAGGGGCGCCTCAACTGACTTACTGGCCAGGCTGAGGTTTGGCGAAGTTGGAAAAACTCATCTCCCCCAACCGGGGGACCGGGGTTCGAAACCCAGGACAGAGGAAGAGGCTCCCACCCGCTGGCAAGAGGTCCAACAAAGGGACCAGGTAGGGAGCGTGGGGCCAACAACCATTTTTGGTTAAAAAAGAATAACGGAACAAACACACGAACACAACATAAAATATTTAACAATAAATAATAAATAAATAAGTGCTAAAATTGGACAAAAAGTGCATAGCAATAAAATGCAAATGCATGGAAGTAAAAACAAGCATAATACAAGTGCCAGGAAGTATAAAACAAGTAAAAGTGCTGGGTTCAAAATATCATTTGGATGGCATGCAGACATCCTAAAAAGTGTAATAAAAAACATATGTGTTAGTCAAAAGTGGGTTAGTAAAAAACACACAGTAATCTAAGATATAAAAGATAAAGAGATAAATAAAAAATATATAAAATATATATGTATATAGATTAAATAATAAGTTAATTAAATTATCATCTTGCCAGGGGAAGGTTCAATACTTGTGCATGAAAGCCTTGACTCCTCCTGGCCTAGTGGTTAGCCCCACGTTCCCATCCCCGGGGGCGCCGGGTTCGAATCCCGGCCAGCCCACCGGGGCAACGCCAGCAGGGGAGCGGGACTCGCCAAGACAACGGCCCCTATTTATCATTTAACCCCTTGGGTGTTGTAGTATCCAATTTATGGATCCATAATTTTTCTGCTCTCTTCCTCTGTCCAATGGTCCATCTGTCATTGGACTCTAAACCTGAAATGATGAGTTTGTCAGAGGGGTGCTGTTGGAAATGTTGGACCAACGGGGTGCCTAGTTTGCCCTCACTGATATTGTAAATGTGTTGTTTTAACCGGGTGTGTATGCTGTGTTTTGTTTCACCTATATAGTGTTTATGGCAAGTAGTGCATGTGATGATATAAACTGTATTGCTGGTATTAAGAGAAAATGAACCAAGGGTAGGATGAGAAGCTCCACTGTAAGTATTGGTAATAAATTTTCTGTTTTTGTAATGTGTACTGTATTGTATGTGTGTGTGTGGTCTATGGTCTGTAAATTTTGAGTGTACCAGCATGTCCTGTAGATTTTTATTTTTCCGGTATGCTGATATAGTCTTGTAATTGTGAAAAGCTGGGTGTTGTGATTGTAAATGGGTGAAGTTGTGTTTGATAATCTGGTGAAGTCTAGTTATTTTATGTGAAAAAGTGGAAATAAATGGTAGGATGGTTGTGGTTGTGTGACTGGAGGGATTGGAGTCTGAATTAGGGTTAGGGCAAGGGGAGGGAGGGGTTGAGGTCAGGGTCCTAGGACAAGGGTCAGGATACAAACCCTGTTTAGGTAGTAGGGGACAGAGGGGTTAGGGTTAGGGCAGGAGGAGAGAGGTTAAGATTAGGGTGAGGGGAGGGGTTGGGATACAAACCCTGTTTAGGGTAGGGGATAGAGGGGGTTAGGATTAGGGCAGGGGAGAGAGAGAGGTTAAGATTAGGGTGAGGGCAGGGGTCGGGATACAAACCCTGTTTAGGGTAGGGGGAGGGATCTATGGTTGGTGTGGTTGTAAGGAGGGGCTGGGGTGGAGCACTGTGGGTGTGGGAGCGAGTCGGAGCGAGAGAGGCCAAGGTTCTGTTTTTGATTGTACGTAAGAAGCGTTTTGAATAGCCTCTTTTCCTAAGTGATTTGAATAAAATTGACACCGAATTGTTAAAGTCGGACTGTTGTGATGAAATGCGGTGGAAACGGATGATCTGGGATTTAATAATGCCCTGGAAGGTGTGTTTTGGATGATAGCTAGTTTTATGAAGTAAAGCGTGGGTATCTGTGACTTTGAAAAAAACTTTAGGTTAATAATTGTGTGTGTGAAGTTGTGGTGGGCTTGAAAAAAACAGTTGTATCTAGAAAATTGATTTGATCCGGGTCTATTGTGTGTTTAATTTTAATAGATGGGTGATGATTATTAAGAATGTTTATAAACGTAGAGAAGTGGCGGATGTCATGGGTCCAGATACCAAAAATGTCATCTAAGAATCGGAGATAGATTAGTGGTTTATGGGTACACTTGGCCAATGGCTTCTCGCTCCCACTCGCTCATGTAAATGTTTGCATATGATGGAGCAAATCTTTGGCCCATGGCTGTTCCGTGGATCTGGAGGTAATGTTGGTTGTTGAATTCAAAGTCATTATTGTTTAAACAGATGGTTAAGAGTTGGAGAATTTCCGAATCTGGTCTGGTGTTGTCTGGGTATTTTTGAAAGATGGAGGTTACTGCTCGGAGTCCAGCAGTAGTGTTGATGTTTGTATATAGACTATCAATGTCGATTGTGAATAGATAAGAGTTTATGGGAACAGCCATGGGTCGAATGACTTCCAGAAAGTGGTAGGTGTCTTTAACATAGCTGGGATGTTTGATGGATAAAGGACCTAAGAAATATTCTATGTATTCTGAAATTTTGTATGTTGTACTGTTGCAATCTGAAACTATCGGTCGACCGGGAGGAACCTCATAGGGGATGGTCCAGGTTGGGGGTTCTTTATGTATTTTAGGTAGTAGGTAAAATTGTCTGGTGCGAGGATTGTCTGGGCCGAAAAGGTAGTCTTTTTGTTTGGAAGTGATGATTTTCTTATCGTGTAGAGATTGTATAATTTTACGGACTGCTAATTGGGTTTGAGCCTGAATGCTGGTTTCTATTGGTTTGTAATGAGTAGTGTTAGTAAGTTGACGGTAGGCCTCTGTGAGATATTGTTGTCTGTCCATGATGACAATTTTTGATCCTTTATCTGCCGGTTTTATAATAATGTTTGGGTTTCTGATGAGTGAAGATAGGCCCCTGCGTTCAGCCTCCGACAGATTATCAGGTATATCTGCCGGAGGCCGATAAGTACGCAGGGTTTTCCTATTGTTATTGAGGAGGTTGCGGGTTGAGGAAGTGAGCTGTTCGATATTGGGTTCCCAATTGGATGCATGTATAAATGGTTTTGGTTTGTGGTTGGAGCGATTATGAAAGTATTCGGTTAATTTTAGACGTCTATGATAATGGTGAAGGTCCCTATGAAGTTCCTCCCAGTCGAATTTAGATGGTCGTGGTATAAAAGATAAGCCTTTTTCTAGAAGTGTTATTTGTTGTGAGGATGGTTTGAAAAGTTTGGATAGATTGAGAGTGTTGAAGGTTGAGCTCCACCCCAGATCAGGGTCTGTTGTGTTTTGTGTGTTTGGTTCTGGGGTAAGTTTATCAGAAGTTATAAATTTAGCTGTGAGCACCAGTTGTCAAAGATGTGTTTTGCAGGTGGCCGGTTTCCAATGAATATTGTCCTGTTCTGTTAGGAAAGTGTCGTGAGGTATTTCTGTTAGAAATGGAAAGTATGTGGCTATTGTATTGTTGATTAATTTCAGGTTGTTTTGTTGTTTTGGGTGTGAGGTTGGTGGAATAATTCATAATGGGGATGTAGATGTCTGCGTTGGGAAAAGTGACTGTGGCTTGCTTGTACAGGGCTTTGAGTTGTTTACATGAAGTGAGTTTAGGATCTTGGTCTCTGTTATTGATTCCGATGGCCAGTATGAGGAATTTTTATTGTCGGATTGGGTGTTGTTTTTTCACAGATTTTAAGAAAGTGATAGATGTTGGCCCCGGGGTAACTGTCTAACTGGATTTGTGGGTTGTTATGTGGGGGAATTCTATTGATGTTAGAGTCCCCAAGCACCAGGACTGGTTTGCGGCCTCTGAAGAACCAGTCCTGGAGCTTGCGGTTGGCTCTTGTCATGTGGTAAGTGGGTTTATATTTACCTGGAAGAACGGGTGTGAGGGTGCGTTGGCGGGGAGGGGAGTCTATGTAGGGTCCGGGTGTGCTTTGTTCCAGGTCAGCAGGGGCGCCGGTCTCCGGGCCGGCAAGGTCAAGCATCGCGGCCCCAGATTGATGTTGTGAGGAGGGTTCAGAATGGGGTCGTTTAATGGCAAGATTAGCCTTTAAGGTCCCTTTCATCATGGTAACACCCTCTTGTCTTGTCACTCCTCCTGATGTTCTGTTCTGTTGGGGCCCGCTGCAAGACCATACCAGCATCAGAGCCAGCGCCACCTGCAGGTGTGGAGCAGAGAGGGGAAGTTGTTTCTGTTAATGAAACTGAAACATTAGAATTACTGTGGGTTGTGAGAGAAATAGATAGCAAATCTGGGATGCTATCTTGTTGATCTGGTGTTCTATGGATTTGTGCTTGAGTTGTGATAGTGCGGATGTCAGTACGGGGGGGTGAGGTGGGGATTGATGAGTCCAGGGTGGTTGGTGGTGGTGGTGGCTGGAGTGGAGTGATCTTTTTCTTCACAGAGGGGATAGGGGATAGGTCTGGTTGAATGTTTTGGTCCTGGGTTGCTGGTTTGAGCACCCAGGGATTCCTTTTCTGTCTCTGTGGTTGTGGGGTAGAGGGTTTGTGGTTCTAAAGGAGCCTGTCTGGGTTCCTTGGGTGGGAGGGGGGTGGTTGAAGAAAGGTGAGTAGGGAAGTCTCTGTAATTGTATAGGATCCTGTGTGGAAGGAGGTGGGTGAGTGGGGAGTTGCTGTTGTGGTTTGATTGGTCCAGTGCGAGGCTGGGATGAAGGAAAAGTTTCTAGTTTGTTTGGTCTGTAAACTGGGTGTTTGTGGGGTTGTGTGAATGGGAGAAGTCGGGGTGTCTTGCTAAATGTTTGGGTGTGTGTTGGAGTAGGAAGGAGGGGTGTCTTGGTCTGTTGCTGTTTGTGATGGTTGGCTATGTGTTCTGTAAGTGTAGTGCGTTGTCCTAAGGAAAGGAGAGTTGGTTTGTGTGGTGCTGGCAAAGGGGGGAATTCTTCTTCATCCGATAGTTCTGGGATGGGGGAGAGAGAGTCGCCAAACCTTTGCCTGGTCTTTGTGGGTGGTGGAGGTTTTGTTTGTGTAGGAGTAATGGTGGCGGCAGTGGTGGTGGTGGTAGTGTGTGATTGTGTATGTATGATGTGTTCTATTGTTTGTAGTGTTTCTGGTCGTAATCTTTGTTGATAGCGTTTCCTGGCCCAACCAGTGGCTATTTGGAGGGCCAGGGCGTTGTATGTGAGGTTGTTAAGGGTATGTATGATGTCCTGGTAGTGTTCCTGTAAGATCTGCATGTTGGTGTGCATCCAATGTGTAGTGTTGGCCTGTACTTTTTTCCGGGTGCTGTTCTGTGGGTGCAGCTGGTTTGATGAAGTCAGTGAGGCGACTTACTTGTCTCATCATCCCAGGCGGGAATGTGTTTGAAGCTATGGCATGATCGATAATGTGTTTATGGTGTATGGCTTGAATTAACTTGAAATATTGTTTGCTTGTGTTTCTGGTTTCCAGGTCTGGCGGTTGGCTGAGGGTAAGTGGTATGTTCCTAGTAATGTCTGAATACAGTGTTGACTGGGTGTTGATAGACATGAGTGGTCGTGGTGTGGTGTGTGTGTTAGTGTTTTTGTGTGTTGGCTGTGAGTTAGGATTTCTGCCACTCAAGGATATGGCCTTCTCTCTGATGGTTGTCATATTAATCATCAGGTGGGTGTGAGCTCTTACCTTGGGTGTGGATGGCGTTCTCCCAGGTAAGTAAGATGGTTGTCCTATCTTTCCAGGTGCTGGTTGATGGTGGTTGCAGGTAGGTTTCTGGATGTGTTTTTCTTTTTTCCAGTGGAGTTGGTGTGTTGGTGTTGTCTTTTTTCCGGTCCAGTGGTGTTTTTGTTTTGGTTGAGGGTCTATGAAGGGGTGAGACTCAAACAAGAAGTGCTCCCCCAAAGAAGATCCCCCAGTTAAAAACAGTCCACTTGGTAAAAACACAATCCACTTAAAAAACACAGTCCAGATAAAAAAGGAGGTTTTAAAGTCCTTTTTTCCTTTTAGAAAAAAAGTTTAAAAAGTTTCCCTTGGGCAGAACCCACCCCACACTTAAGATGATTAAAAAGACTTAACTTTATTTCAAAAAGTCGTTAAAAAACAAGTATAAAAATTAAAAGTTAAAAAGAGTAGAAGGTAAAATACCGTTGAGTGGTTTTCAGGTCTCCTGACGTTTCGCAATTGTGTTGCTTCTTCAGAGGAGAATATGTCTAACTCACAGCTCTGTCGGTATTTGAATGTTGGAGGAAGGGGTAGAGCCTTTCTCCAAGATTCAAAACCGACCAATCAATGTGGTGCAGTGATGAGGTGGTGCATTGTGATTGGGTAGATAGTTTGATTGATGTTGAAGTTTTGGAGGGAAAGTGGCTGTCTCATGTTGATTGGTTGGATAAAAGGGGTGTCGGCTAGTGATGTTAAAAGGGGAATGTTATGGATATGTACTGGTGTTCAGTGGAGAGATAGCTCAACAGGCAGGACAGCGCAAGCTCAACCAGGAGAGCGGGGCTCAAGACCCCCTCGACCCAACGGTCCAGCACGTCCCCCCTTTTCCTGATGTGGTATTGGATGTGAGTATTATGAATGTGTGGTGTGATAGTGATGCTATAAGAGGAAGTTATGGATGTAAGAATGTTGTGGAGAGATAGCTCACCGTGTGGTGCTTTGTATTCCCGCCTGGGAGGGTGGGACTCGAATCCCCTGGACCCGAGTGGCAGAGTCAAAGCTTCTGCCATTTTAAGGAAAGAGAAGTTTTACTGGTATTATGAATTTTAAAAATTAGTTTGAGATGTTACGGATCAACGGCACGGGCAGGGTTAGGGTTGGGTTAGGGTTTGGGTTGGGGTAACAGATTTATGTTTAATTTGCACTGGCCTGTTGATCCGTTAGAAAATAGAAAGTAGAAAATAAAAATGGAAATAAAATATAAATAAAATAAGGGGTCCAGGGGCGCCTCAACTGACTTACGGCCAGGCTGAGGTTTGGCGAAGTTGGAAAAACTCATCTCCCCCAACCGGGGGACCGGGGTTCGAAACCCAGGACAGAGGAAGAGGCTCCCACCCGCTGGCAAGAGGTCCAACAAAGGGACCAGGTAGGGAGCGTGGGGCCAACAACCACTTTTTGGTTAAAAAAGAATAACTATAAATATTTAACAATAAATAATAAATAAATAAGTGCTAAAATTGGACAAAAAGTGCATAGCAATAAAATGCATGGAAGTAAAAACAAGCATAATACAAGTGCCAGGAAGTATAAAACAAGTGCTGGGTTCAAAATATCATTTGGATGGCATGCAGACATCCTAAAAAGTGTAATAAAAAACATATGTGTTAGTCAAAAGTGGGTTAGTAAAAAACACACAGTAATCTAAGATATAAAAAATAAAGAAGGTAAATAAATATATAATATAAAATATATAAAATATAAAATATATATGATAGATAAATAATAAGTTAATTAAATTATCATCTTGCCAGGGGAAGGTTCAATATTGTGCATGAAAGCCTTGTACTCCTCCTGGCCTAGTGGTTAGCCCCACGCTCCCATCCCCGGGGGCGCCGGGTTCGAATCCCAGGCCAGCCCACCGGGGCAACATGCCAGCAGGGGGATGGGGAAACTACGCCAAGACAATGGCCCCTATTTATCATTTAGCCCCCTTGGGTGTTGTTGTGTCCAATTTATGGATCCATAATTTTTTCTGGCTCTCTTCCTCTGTCCAATGGTCCATCTGTCATTGGACTTCTAAACCTGAAATGATGAGTTTGTCAGAGGGGTGCTTGTTGGAAATGTTGGACCAACGGGGTGCCTAGTTTGCCCTCACTGATATTGTAAATGTGTTGTTTTAACCGGGTGTGTATGCTATGTTTTGTTTCACCTATATAGTGTTTATGGCAAGTAGTGCATGTGATGATATAAACTGTATTGCTGGTATTAAGAGAAAATGAACCAAGGGTAGGATGAGAAGCTCCACTGTAAGTATTGGTAATAAATTTTCTGTTTTTGTAATGTATGCTGTATTGTATGTGTGTGTGTGGTCTGTGATCTGTGAATTTTGAGTGTACCAGCATGTCCTGTAGATTTTTATTTTTCCGGTATGCTGATATAGTCTTTGTAATTGTGAAAAGGCTGGGTGTTGTGATTGTAAATGGGTGAAGTTGTGTTTGATAATCTGGTGAAGTCTAGTTATTTTATGTGAAAAAGTGGAAATAAATGGTAGGATGGTTGTGGTTGTGTGGGGACTGGAGGGATTGGAGTCTGAATTAGGGTTAGGGCAGGGGAGGGAGGGGTTGAGGTCAGGGTCCGGACAAGGGTCAGGATACAAACCCTGTTTAGGGTAGGGGACAGAGGGGTTAGGGTTAGGGCAGGGGAGAGAGGAGGTTAAGATTAGGGTGAGGGGAGGGGTTGGGATACAAACCCTGTTTAGGGTAGGGGATAGAGGGGTTAGGATTAGGGCAGGGGAGAGAGAGGTTAAGATTAGGGTGAGGGCAGGGGTGGGGATACAAACCCTGTTTGGGGTAGGGGGAGGGATCTATGGTTGGTGTGGTTGTAATGGGTTAGGGGGTTGAAACCTAGGGTTAGGGTTAGGGGTTAAGAAGGGTTAGGGTTAGGGTTAGGGTTAGGGTTAGGGAAGGGGCCTGAGCCCTTCCCCCAGAGGGGAAGACTGGTGCACGGGCCCTCCGACCCATGTACCCCATGTACCCCATACCCTTGGCCCCAATCATCTGGATGGGTGCGCGGGCGACGGCGTCCCCAGCGCACCACAGTCCAATCATCCATGTTTGATTTTTTGTTTTTATTCTGTTTTTATTTTTTATGTTTTTATGTATTTTTTTTTTTTTTTTTGTTTTTTTTTGTTCTTTGTTGTTTTATTGTTTTTTTAATCGTTATTTTTTATAGTTTGTTTATTTTTTTGTCTATTTTTTGTTTTTTAATTAAGTTTCAAAAAATAAACAAAAAGAAAAGAAAAAACTGAAAGCGCTTCCCCCAAAAAAAATGGGGAAGGAAAAAACAAATCTCAATAAACAACTAAGGAAGGGTGTGCTAAAAAAAAACGACGTTTCGATCAATCAAGATCTTCTTCAGGCAAAAGCACACCAAAAAAGGAAGAATGGCTTATAATCAGCAGAGCAGCAGAGCAGTGTGTCTCCATGAAGAGCCAGAGTGAGAATGACAGCCTGACTGTGTTTCCACTAAGCACATGCGCTTTAGAATGTTCGCACTCAGAAAAGGCTTTTATCCACAGATTTTAGTTTTTAGGCTCCACCCTCTTTTCTGTTAACTCCTTAGTGTCCAAATCAAATGTACTTCTATTTTCCCTTTATAATTGAATAATATTATGAATTTAAAGCCAAGTTTTATTAACTCTTTATGTGCCAATCTGAATTATAATATGAATTTATGATTTTTAGTATTTTAACTATTTTAACTCCTTATACTCCTCCATGAATTGAAATGAACTTTATTTTTCTTAATGTAATTTTAATGTACCAAAATAATTTAACCCTTTCTTAACCAAATTTTTAATGACTTTTTTATCCCTTATGCATAACTTAACGGTTTTTAACAATTATTTATGCTTGATACCAATTATTTATGCTTTTTAACTATATTAACCATATTTAACGCTTTTAGAACTTTTAACCCCTAATGTGCCAAATTGTTTTTAATGCTTCAATAAATATTTATTTATACTTTTTTAGCTATCCCATAATTTTTAACCCTTCATGTGCCCAATAAATGTTTTTTAAATGTTTTTTAACCCTTTATGTGCCCAATAAATGTTTTGTAACCCTTTGTACTGCCAATAAACAATAAACAAAATATATAACCCCTCCCCTTTGTTATGTATGTATTTATTTATTTTAATATTTATTTATTTATATATTTATTAGGGGTGTAGGGGTTTAGGTTAGAGTAGGGCTGGGATAAGGACACCAACTTAAACAGGGATAGAACTTAGGGTTAGGCATGGGTTAAAATGGTTAGGGTTAGGGTAAGGGCTGGGATAGGGCTAAGAAAACTAAAAAAAAAAAAAAAAAAAAAAAAAACTAAAAAAAACTTAGGTTTAGGCAAGGGGTGGAATTTAGGTTTAGGCAAGGGTTAAAGTGGTTAGGGTTAGAAAAGAACACCGGGCAGGGCATAATTTGGGGGTAGAGCAAGGGATCGAATCTTAGGTTTAGGCTAGAGGACCACAATAAAGGACCAGAGATACCAAAAGAGATAGGCGGAGCCAGACTAGACAAAGGACAAGAAGAAAGAATAGGGGCTAAAACCAGGGCATGGAGCAAACATGGAACTCATTGAACCTTAGTCACGCCTCACATTGAGGCCAAACGGTGCCCTGGTGCCCAACAGGCAAATCCAACGCCTTTCCTTATTCTTGCGCTCTCGATCAGTCCAAAGAATATTCTTTTGCAACCCCGCCATTCTGACCGAAGCAAAGCCATGAAGCAAAAAATGTCGAACTAAAGGCGTGTCCGTTTCCTTCTGGTTGCGTATGTTGTATCTGTGTTGCGTCATACGCACGGACAGAGTATTTTTCGTCTCTCCGACATATTTCATATTACACTTAGAACAAAAAATAAGGTAAACACAATTTTTAGACCGTGGGCTAAATACTTGCTCAATTCTATGAACTGTATTGTCCCTGCTATTCCTGACAAACCTCAGCTTAGCGAACTGGGCGTCCATCAGCTGCGGCCTGTCCGCACCTAAGGATGGCAGTTTGGCATGGACCAGCAAGTCCTGCAAATTGTCGTTCCTGCGATATGCCGAAACTACTCCAGAGTCCCGGACAGTGCCCTGCTGCGCCAACAAAGTTTCAAAGTTCGTCTTCAATTTCTTATTCAACAGGTAACTAGCTGAGGAAAATGTCATAATGAGCGGAATTAATTTCCCATGAACCCTCTCTTTCGTTTTTTCAAATGTTCTCAAACAACCTCTAAGAAAAGATCTAGAGTACCCGCGTCTGCGCAGCGCCTTAAACAAGATGGAAACTGCCTCTATGAAATGTTCGCGTCTCGTGCAGATCCGCTTGAACCTCAGTATCTGAGACTTCACAATCCCTCGGAACGTATGTTTCGGATGGAAGCTGTGTTTGTGCAAAAGTGCATGCGTGTCCGTACTCTTAAAGAAGACCTTCACGTCCAATTTGTAGTTTTTCTGAAAATCTGGACCCTTGAACACTGTAGTGTCCAAGAAATCAATAGACTGTTTGTTGATTTCGGTTTTCAGCTGAATAGATGGATCATGGGAATTTAGGACCGCGACAAAGTCTGCGAATTCCTCCTCAGTACCATTCCAAATACCCCAAACATCATCGAGGTAACGCAGATAACAAGTCGGTTGCTTAGGGCACTTCGCTAGCGCCTCTCTCTCCCAATTAGCCATAAATATATTAGCGTATGCCAGGGCAAATTTTTTGCCCATGGCAGTCCCCTTAATTTGTAAATAAAACTTATTGTCAAACATGAAATCATTACGAGTCAAATTAATCTCCAAAAGTTTCAAGAGCTCCTCGTCAGGCCTTTTGGGATCAGGGTACGCGCGGAAAATGTCACTCACGCATTTAATGCCATCCGGAATTGGAATATTAGTATACAAGTTATCTACGTCCATCGAAAAAAAGTAAAACTCTTCAGAAATCCTCAAATTTCGTATGATCTTGATAAAATGATACGTATCCCTGACATAGGCAGGATGTTTTGTAGACAGCGGGTTTAAATAATAATCCAAAAACTGAGCCGTTTGATACGTCTCGCTCCCGCAGTCCGACACAATCGGTCTACCTGGCGGAATCTCAAACGGGACAGTCCACTTCTGTGGCTCTTTATGTATTTTTGGCAATATATAAAATCGTCTTTCCCTCGGCTGATTACTTCCAATCAGGAATTGCCGCTGCTTAGCAGTGATGAATTTTTTCTTTTTTAACGAATCGACAATAGAGACCACCATTGGAATAGTTTCCATATAAATTGGTTTATCTAGTTTTTTATAATACACTGAATCGTTCAACTGACGCTCTACTTCAAAGATATACTGTTCCCTACTGAGGATCACGACCGCCGAGCCCTTATCGGCCGGTTTAAGGACTATGTGCTTAGCGTGTTGTAGCTCTCGCAGAGCCGTGACTTCCGCTTGAGAAATGTTGTCCTTCTCCCGTATCAATTTATAATGTTTTTTAAAGTCTGCCCAATCGCTCTCAATCAGTTGTGGAATTTCTGGCGGTAAGTCACAAAACGGCGGCGTCCAAGTAGATGGCCCTACAAAGGGCAACAATGGTTTGTCAGTTGTATCCTTGAAGTAGGCGGCCAATTTAAGCTTGCGGTGGTAATTTTGAACATCAAATTGCAATTTAATTTTCTGATTCCTGCCTAAATCTAAAGTTGGGATAAAAGACAAACCTTTGCTCAAAAGAGATCTCTGCGGATCAGACAACGTGAAGTTCTTAGCTAAGACGACCACATCTTGAGTGACTAAGGACTGCGTCCGTTCCGCCCCCTCCCGTTCAGGTCTTAGGGGGACCTGTAGTTTAAAAACGACATCCAATGATCGAACATCGCGCTGCCCGTCTCAGCTGTCCAATGTATGTCATCCGCTTCCGTCTGGAATTTCGCAGCCGGAAGAAGTGGGATGTACGGCATATTCCGTTCAATATGTTCGTTCAGTGTCTGGAGGTTATCTTTTTCCTTCCTGCGGGAGGGCCTCTGAGAAGTTCACTAAGGGGATGAAAACTTCTGCGTATGGAAACTTTCGCTTCGTAGACCTCAACGCACCTTGCGTGCCATGTTCTTAATTGTAGTCTCTTTCGACTTATTACCCCTACTGTTAATACCAAAAGACAACACTATCTTCTCAACAGTGAGGTCCTCCAGCGGTATGGTTTTTTCCATGAGGGCCTGCCCATGCCTGAAATGGCCCCCAGGAAAGCACTCAATCTGCAGATTTTTGTTAAAGTAATCAGGTAGATTACACAAGTTTGAGTCTCCTATAAATAGCCATTTCTTATGTACTGACAACGACCAATCGGTCAGCTTGCGTTGCGTGTTGGGGTGTTGGGGTGTCGAAAAGGCCTAAAACGTTGCGGTTCTTCTGGCGAAGTGAAATGGTCTACAGACTCTTCAAAGAGGTCTTCCTCTTGGTCCTCCTCCTCCTGAACTTGAGCACTGGCCTGCCTAGTTGGGCTAGCCTCTCTGTGCACCTGCACGCTAACTTGCATGGTTTTCGGAGAAAGTGGAACTTCCGCTTCCTCGTGGTCATCCTCTGAAAGGTCAGATATGCGGTTCACAGGCGAAAGGTCTTCGAGAAGAACCAATCTGGTTCCTCGAGGCGTTCTGTGCCGCTGTCGTCGTGTTCTTTGGGCGAGTCCGCCCTTGGGGTGCTCTCCGCACCTCGAGACTCCTGATCTACACCGTCAGTCATCGCGTGCCCACAGTCATCTTAGTGGTGGTTTGCGGCGAGCGGCGGGCTGGTCCCGTCGCCCCCGAACTCTGCAAAGGACACGGCTGGATCAGGTCTCCGGTATCAACACTGATCGAGGACCGGCGCGGGCTACAGCCCTGGTCCACGGTCTCAGTCTGCTGCACAGGCGGGCCTGTCCCGTCTGCCCTAGCAGCAATCAAGGCCTCGGCATGATCTGCCCTGGTCCACAGGCGTCCTGCCAGGCGGGCCTGTCCCGTCTGCCCTAGCAGCAATCAAGGCCTCCTTCCAATCACGGCATGATCAATAACATCCTGCGGTAGGCGGGGCAGATTGCGTTTTGCCCAGCGAGTCGCAACTTGAAAGGCCTCCTTCCAATCACGGGTGAGCAGGCCCGACAACTCACCCAACAACTCTTCGACCCCAGCCTCATAATGCTCCATCAAAATGAGGTATGTGTTGTGTGTTGTGCCCCCAGCCCCAGTTTTTGGCGTTCCCCACAATGAGGTCGGTCGTACGCCCGGTAGGAGCGGCGGGCTTAATCATCCTTGACAAAATCTCGACCATGCGAGAAATCATGCGAGGCTCAGGCTTTCCGGGTTTAGATGCAACATTTTGTAAATGGTGAACCATCTTAATCACCATGTGCATTTTACGGACCATCCTGCCAAACTCAGGTTCCGCTGGTTGTCGCCTAACATCAGACCCCCCTGGCCGTGGGGAGACCCATCTCCGGGCCGGTCGTGGGCGGGTCTGCCGGACTGCATCGGCGCGATACGAGCGGGGTTGGGGGCCAGCGTAACGGGAAGCACGCTGGGGGAGGCACTGGCGGGTTAGGAAAGGGGGCCTGAGCCCTTCCCCCAGAGGGGAAGACTGGTGCACGGGCCCTCCGACCCATGTAAAACCCCTTCCCCATACCCTTGGCCCCAATCATCTGGATGGGTGCGCGGGCGACGGCGTCCCCAGCGCACCACAGTCCAATCATCCATGTTTGATTTTTTGTTTTTATTCTGTTTTTATTTTTTATGTTTTTATGTATTTTTTTTTGTTCTTTGTTGTTTTATTGTTTTTTTCGTTATTTTTTATAGTTTGTTTATTTTTTTTTCTATTTTTTGTTTTTTAATTAAGTTTCAAAAAATAAACAAAAAAAGAAAAGAAAAAACTGGTTAAAAGAAAGCGCTTCCCCCAAAAAAATGGGGAAGGAAAAAACAAATCTCAATAAACAACTAAGGAAGGGTGTGCTAAAAAAACGACGACGTTTCGATCAATCAAGATCTTCTTCAGGCAAAAGCACACCAAAAAAGGAAGAATGGCTTATAATCAGCAGAGCAGCAGAGCAGTGTGTCTCCATGAAGAGCCAGAGTGAGAATGACAGCCTGACTGTGTTTCCACTAAGCACATGCGCTTTAGAATGTTCGCACTCAGAAAAGGCTTTTATCCACAGATTTTAGTTTTTAGGCTCCACCCTCTTTTCTGTTAACTCCTTAGTGTCCAAATCAAATGTACTTCTATTTTCCCTTTATAATTGAATAATATTATGAATTTAAAGCCAAGTTTTATTAACTCTTTATGTGCCAATCTGAATTATAATAAGAATTTATGATTTTTAGTATTTTAACTATTTTAACTCCTTATACTCCTCCATGAATTGAAATGAACTTTATTTTTCTTAATGTAATTTTAATGTACCAAAATAATTTAACCCTTTCTTAACCAAATTTTTAATGACTTTTTTATCCCTTATGCATAACTTAACGGTTTTTAACAATTATTTATGCTTGATACCAATTATTTATGCTTTTTAACTATATTAACCATATTTAACGCTTTTAGAACTTTTAACCCCTAATGTGCCAAATTGTTTTTAATGCTTCAATAAATATTTATTTATACTTTTTTAGCTATCCCATAATTTTTAACCCTTCATGTGCCCAATAAATGTTTTTTAACCCTTTATGTGCCCAATAAATGTTTTGTAACCCTTTGTACTGCCAATAAACAATAAACAAAATATATAACCCCTCCCCTTTGTTATGTATGTATTTATTTATTTTAATATTTATTTATTTATATATTTATTAGGGGTGTAGGGGTTTAGGTTAGAGTAGGGCTGGGCTGGGATAAGGACACCAACTTAAACAGGGATAGAACTTAGGGTTAGG
>JAKKUS010000840.1:0-16066 GCA_023238725.1 Scortum barcoo
GAGACAGAGATGAACTGAGGAGGGTGCAGAGGGATCCTTAAACAGGAAGATCAAAGAGTGCAAGGCCAGCTACAGGAGGAAAATGGAGGACCACCTGCAGCAAAACAACGCGAGGGAGGTTTGGAGAGGACTCCAAGCTATCTCAGGACAGGGTAAAAACGAGAGGAGGAACCCTGAGCCTGGAGACAGAGACTGGGCCAACAAGCTAAATCTGTTCTTCAACAGATTTGATACTTGGGCCCACCTCCTCCCCCCTCAGCCTGAGCACAGACCAGCCCACCTCCAGCTCCCTCTGCCTGCACGCCCCCTCACCACCATCAACACCTCCACCATCTCTGGGGCTCTCACCATCCCCCCGCCTTCACCACCATCTCTACACAGTGCTCCTCTCCTCCACCCCCTCCCTCTCCTAATCTCTTTACACCTACAGTGGATCAGGTGAGAACGCAGCTGAAGAAGATCAAAGCCAGGAAAGCCACGGGTCCTGACGGCATCAGCTCCAGACTCCTCCGGGACTGTGCAGACCAGCTCTGTCAGGTGGTCTGCTACATCTTCAACCTGAGCCTGAGTCTGGAAAGAGTTCCTGTCCTGTGGAAGACTTCTTGTGTGGTTCCAGTCCCTAAAACTTCGCGCCCCAAGGAGCCCAACCACTTCAGACCCGTGGCCTTAACGTCTCACCTGATGAAGGCACTGGAGAGGATCGTCCTCAGGCACCTCCGCCCCCTGGTGAGCCCAAACATGGATCCCCTGCAGTTTGCATACCAACCCAGGCATTGGGGTGGATGATGCCATCATCTACCTGCTGCAGAGATCCCTGTCTCACCTGGAGGACGCTGGAAACACTGTGAGGATTACCTTTTTTGATTTCTCCAGTGCTTTCAACACGATCCACCCCTCACTGCTCAGGGTGAAGCTGGAGAGAGCGGGGGCCAGTGACCAGCTGGCTGCATGGGTCACCAACTACCTCACTGACAGACCCCAGTTTGTGAGGCTGCAGGACTGTGTGTCCGATGTGGTGGTCTGCAGCACAGGGTGCCCCCCAGGGAACAGTCCTCTCACCTTTCCTCTTCACCCTGTACACATCAGACTTCACATACTCCACGGACAGTTGCCACCTCCAGAAGTTCTCCGATGACACTGCCATTGTGGGATGTGTGTCAGAGGGGAACGACTGTGAGTACAGGAAGGTCATCATGGACTTTGTCGACTGGTGTGAGCTGAATCACCTTCAAGTCAATGCCAGCAAGACAAAGGAGATGGTGATCGACTTCAGCAGGAAACCCTCAGACATTGCACCAGTGAACATCCAGGGACTTGACATCGAGAGAGTGAGGACGTACAAGCACCTGGGTGTTCACTTTAAATAACAAACTGGACTGGACTGACAACACTGACTCGCTCTACAAGAAGGGGTCAGAGTCGTCTTTACATGCTGAGGAGGCTGGGATCTTTTGGTGTGTGCAGGCCACTGCTGAGGACTTTTTATGAGACTGTGGTGGCGTCTGTGGTATCCTATGCAGTGGTCTACTGGGGAGGGGGCTGTTCTGAGCGGGACAAGAAGAGGCTTAACAGACTGATTAAAAGAGCCAGCTCAGTCTGTGGCTTTTTTCAATCCACTCATTTACTATACTGTTAATTCATATCTGCTACATATCCATATTCACCTGTGCAATAACACCTCACCACAGCACATCTAACTGGGTGAGGCTGTGTATATAAATACTGTTTCTGTTTCTTTTTCTGTTGTTATTATTATTATTCACTATTTATTATACATACTGTTTTTTGTGTCTTTGTGTGTTTTTTTTTTTTTTTTTTTTTTTTTTGTCTATTATTTAATGTCTCTTTTTACTTTTTGAGCTGCTGTAACAGTGGAATTTGGGATCAATAAAAGATCTTATCTTATCTTATCTTATCTTATCTTATCTTATATAATGAACAGTTTAATCAAAACTGCATTTGGCCTGCTACTATTCATGTACACTTAATAAAATAAATATAATGTCTGGGTGCATCTGCTCATTTACCTTTATCCCATGATACCATTAAATGCTCCTGTGCTTCTGTGTAGCCAAAAAGATAATCATATAACATATCATATCACATAAATTAATTAGTCTGCTGTTCACTTAGGCATGTTAGTGAGGAAATAGTAACACCGTGTGAGGGTGAAATGCCTGGAGGAAATGAGTAAAAGGCCTAAAGTTTATAAGAGAGAAGTGTCAGCGTGTCTTTCAAAGAGGATACGAAACTTTTCAAGTGGCAATATCCTCCCCCAGTGAGATTTTTTTTGTATGTTTGAGTAAGTACTGAGTGAAATTGCCACTTTGAGTCCTCGCTGATATGTAAAGTTGCAGTAGCAGGAGTCTCTTGTTTAATTAGAAAGATGACTTAACAGACTAAATTGTGACTTAAAATAAAATCAATATTAGGACTTAATAGTACATTTTTTACAATATTTCAGTTTCACTGAACTTTCAAGTGCAGAAAGTTGGCATTGAAAACCTGGCCGTAACCTTCCTCTGCCAATTTACTAATAAGATGGTTACCAATTTAAATTAAAATTTTGGAAAATGTTGAGCTCTGGTTTACTTTGTGTGCCTGCGCTCTTCCTTCAGATGACATTCACTCTGCATCTGCTGCCATTTGTCAGCCTTACCTCACATATCCTCTGCAGAGTAAGTTTGTCTCGTGCATACTCCCATCTCATCACATCGAGCATCAGTTTGATCGTCAGTAGCTTTGAAATTAAAATAGAGACATGAGAATGAGAGAACTGCAGACCGCCAGTGGTAAGTTGTTGGAAGAGATCAATATGAGGGACCAGTCCAACATTAAGTAATAAATGGTGCTATAAAACCAAGACAATGCATTTTTTCTACACTTACAGGGTGGCCATCCTCCCCCTCTGGTTCCTCAATCAACATCTGCGACACTAAAAATGTTCAGTTAATTAAATAAAGAATTGAAAATCAGCGTGTGTCTCTGAAGTAAATGTGGATTTGTTCAGTTTATGACAGACCTCTACAAAGAGTGACTGATGTTCATGTCATTTGTGCTGGTGATCAGTTTTATCAGTATGAACTGAAAGTGGTTTAAATAAAAAATGCTCACTAGGTGGTGCAACAGTCTCCTATTGAGAAGGACTCCTCTGAAACTTTTGACACGTCTAACTGGTGATTTAATCCTTTTCACACTCATCACTGCTGTTTCTGTGGTTTACTGACTGTGAAAAACAAACCTAGACACTTTCATGCACCTTTCACACAGAGATTTTTCCCACTAACTTGCCAACATTACTGAATTTAATATACAATATTGCCAAAAGTATTCGCTCATCTGCCATTTACACACATATTAACTTAAGTGACATCCCATTCTTAATCCATATGATTTAATGACGACGTTGACGTTGGCCCACCCGAAACAGCTAAAACAGCTTCAACTCTTCTGGGAAGGCTTTCCACAAGGTTTAGGAGTGCGTTTATGGGAATTTTTGGCCATCCCCAAACTGTTCCCACAAAGTTGGGAGCATGGAATTGTCCAAAATCTCTCGGTATGCTGAGGCACTCAGAGTTCTTTCACTGGAACTAAGGGGCCAAGCCCAGCTCCTGAAAAACAACCCCACACCATAATCCCCCCTCCACCAAACTTCACGCTTGGCCGTTCTCCTGGCAACCGCCAAACCCAGATTCGTCCATCAGATTGCCAGATGGAGAAGCGTGATTCGTCACTCCAGAGAATGCGTCTCCACTGCTCTCTAGAGTCCAGTGGCGGCGTGCTTTACACCACTGCATCCGGCCTTACGCTTTGCATTGTACTTGGTGATGTGTGGTTTGGATGCAGCGGCTCGGCCATGGAAACCCATTCCATGAAGCTCTCTACACTGCACTGTTCTTGAGTTAATCTGAAGGTCACATGAAGTTTGGAGGTCTGTAGCGACTTGACTCTGCAGAAAGTTGGCGACCTCTCTGCGCACTATGCGCCTCAGCATCCGCTCACCCCGCTCTGTCATTTTACACGGCCTTGCTGTCATTCCCAATTGCTTCCACTTTGTTATAATACCACTGACAGTTGACTGTGGAATATTTAGTAGCGAGGAAATTTCACGACTGGACTTGTTGCACAGGTGGCATCCAATCACGGCACCACGCTGGAATTCACTGAGCTCCTGAGAGCGACCCATTTTTTCACAAATGTTTGTAGAAGCAGTCTGCATGCCTAGGTGCTTGATTTTATACACCTGTGGCCATGGAAGTGATTGTAACACCTGAATTCAATTATTTGGATGGGTGAGTGAATACTTTTGGCAATATAGTGTATTTGTAATCAACTTTTAGCCTTTGTATTAAAATATCCCTCAGTCAACTTTTTAGTAATACCAGCTTCTTTTCCTTTATGTGATTTAGCATTTATAGTTGGATCATATTTTGTACCTTATTAAAATTAAAAACTACCTTCCCATGTTGTTGTGTGTGATGGGAGGGCTGGAACCAGTCCCAGCATGCACTTGGCAAGATGCGATGAGTACATGCAGGATAGGAAAAACCCCCATCTTGGGACTACACTCTGAGTCATGTGCATCTTAAGGGGCAGCCTGTAGTTTCATTTATGTAGAAGGATGACACACATGAGAGAACAGATAAAGTTTTCAAAAAGACCCAACAAACCAGCTTACGAGGAAGGAAAAAATCTCCCCAAAAAACATGCTGCGATTGCTTGATTGATGAGTCAGGATCATTTTCAGGTAAGTATAAGACCCCCAGGTTACAACTGGTTGAAGAGGTAAATCTTTTACAGAGTTAAAGTTAAAGGAAAAGTTTATTTCTCCACTTTTTCGCTGAAAGTTGGACCAGCTGTAAGCTCACGAAGCCTTTTTATACCTGAACATTCATGACAAATCAAAATAGTGATTCAAATGACCAAAATGTCAAACTTTGACATAAATCATGAATGTTGAATATTGAATGAATGAATGAGTGAATGTTAACGTGAAGCAACTCCACACTGAAAATACAGCGTTGTAAATGAAGTCAAAGAGGCTTTTAATAGCTGTCAGGTCATAGACAGATACTATATGATCTGAAAAAAGGATATGAAATTAGAAAAAAAAAACATAAAAGAAAGGGAAAATACACACCCACACAAGAAATGAGAGGCAGGAAAACACAAAACAAAACCAGACTTAAAACCCAGAAATCAGTGAAACTATAGCAGTAAGACATTTAACATTTCTTCATTTTAACACAAAATTAAACATATAAAACAGATGTTAGTGCCTCTGCCGTTTCCTATCAGGTGGTTCTTGGATTGATCGTAGTGTAGAGAGTTGTTGTAGCTTCAGTTTCTGAGGAACACACACATGCAAAGTATTAACAAGAACCTTTAACCTTCAAACACTCTCTGTCTCTCTGTTAGATCAATTACATCTGTCCACAATGCATGAGCATTCATGGACAGTTTAAAGAAAAGAGATTAAATAAGAATCACGAGATGCAAATATTGTAGATTCAACGAAGGAAGAGTCTCATGGCTTTTCTCTTTTTCACTGGTTTCTCAAAGAAAGCACTGAAATATAGTCTAACTGAGTGGGTAACAATAACAGAGATCTCTCATATTAAAGAAATACATCATAATTTATTTAATTACCTTGAGCTTTAAATTGAATGTAGAAAATAGAAGTATAAAGTAGCATAAAATGGAATTACCCAAGTAAAGTTACCTTAAACTGTGCATCAGTACAGTCCCCAAGTGAAAGTGATGCCATCCTGTTTGTGTTTTTGTCTAGTCTATTGTCTGTTTTTCATGATGACTCATGACAGGATCTCTTTGTTTAGCCTTACCATCTTACCGCCTTACCTTACAGTTTTAAATAACCTAGACGTGTTTTTAAAATTCAAAATACAGATTAAAGAAATGACTCAATGGCCCAAAATAGAGTATAAATATAAAATTGACACTTTGGTGGGCGTGCACATGCGTGTGTGTGTGTTACCTCTTTCCCTCTTTGGTTCCTGTATGATGGTGATTTCGGTGTACGACACACCAGGGCTGATTCCACCTGTAACAGCGCTGCGTTAGTTTACATGTCGCCATTTTTAATTATCAGTAAGAAGTTCTTATTGTCTACGAACATTAACGAATATGTAAAATCTTTAAATGCAGAATATCTTGTTTGTTGATCACAACTTTAAAATACTGTTTTAATGGACGAAAAAATGTACTTAATATCAACATATTTATCTTAATTTATCTTCTCATCCACATATAGTGCCTGTAAACTATCTGCATGAAAAAAATAGCAAAACATGTATTTGTCCTAGAAGAAATAAAAAATGGTCTTAATCGTCATTTGGTGATTGGTTTCCTCTTTTTGTGGGACATTTTTGGCTGGATTAAAGGATCCAGCATTCATTCACTTTTAGTTTAAATCTTGCAAAATGAAAAACGCAAAAATAATTTCTCCACAGATGCATAAATGCTGTAAACAAACCTATAATTTTACCATTATTATACAATTGTTCTGCAAATAAAAGAGATATATAATGTGCTGGAAATAGTTGTTTTCCGTGATAGTATTTCCTGCACAGAGGTGACCCTGAAGCATTCACTTACTAAGTGTGAAAAGAAATGAGATTTTATTTATTTGAAAACAGGCTGACCTTTACACCTCCTCCAGATGCACAGCACCAACACCGAGACCAACAAAAGGCAGACGCCTACCACAGGAAGCAGAATGTGTGCAAGAGGCGAGTGAGGAGATTCAGGAGGCGTAGCTGCAAAATAAGACATAAAAAAAAAAACAGTTTGAGCTCAGTGCAAAAACAACAACAGCTCTGTGGTGGCTGAACAAACCTCCTCATTAAACTCTTGATATCCTGCAAACCACCTCTTGTTGATTTACCTGTTTTTTTTTTAATGTGTTGTGATTTAAAGACGAGAAAAAAGGTGTCTGAGTCTCATCTGTTTCACCTCTGACAGTCAGCCAGCTGTCTGGTGATTTGCCGGATCCGGCGATGCTACACCTGTAGAGACCCTCGTCGGACTTGGAGATGCTGTAGATGGTCATGTTTCCTGTGGAGCTGCTGTTGATGAGGTGGCCATCTTTATAAAACTCAGCTGTGAGACTGGAGGAGGAGTTGGAGGGCTTACTTGTGCAGCGCAGAGTCACAGCTTCTCCCTCCGGCACAGGGCGGGCAGGACTCTCCAGGATTACAGGACCAGCTGAAGGGTAAAAAGACCAGAAAATACTTTAAGTAGTCTAAAAGCTGCACACAAAAAACAGCCCAGATCACAGGACTGGTAACTTCCTGGATGTTTGCTTGCAATTGTCCTAAAACAAGAAATGTTCCAGCACGTAACTCCTCCATAATCACAAGTTGATGAACCCGTTGTCAGGAGAAAACAGGTGTTTTCCTTTTGTTCATTGTAATGTTTGTGTGTTTATTTCCAGTTAGTTTCCATCAGCAGGTGTCTGTCAGGCTCTGTGGAGATGCTGTGGGGGTCATTATGTACAGTGGGACGGCAAACAGGATGAGCTTAATAATGTCTTCATTATTTCTATATAATATATATAACGGCTTTATTTGAGCAGCTGCTGGCTGGCTGAAGCAGAGAGAGATGGGTCAACCTCTCATCTTTGGAGACTATAAAACCAGATTGTCTGCTCCAATGAAGAAACTGCAGCAAAGCAAACTCCACATTTAGGCCTTAATTATTGATCAGTTATGGATCCTCCCTGACAGTCATCACAGTGATCTTGAAGGTTGAAATCAGCTGTGCGCAAATTAAATTCATTTGTTATCTCGAGATAACGATTTTTTCTTTTTTTAGGTAATAACATGGCCATTCTTGGCTTCTCAAGTTAATTTTAGTGTTAGTAGCATTTCTAATTTTGTCACTTTTGGATGGAGCCAGGCTTAATTGGCTCCATCAACTTAATTGCGATCACAGGCAGAAAATACAACACAGGAAAAGGCTTGCATGTGTTGAATGAACCAGCTTGACTTCAAGTCAAACTTTAAATAAGATAAAGGATTATAAAGATAAGGATTGTACTGTCGCCGAAATGCAGAACCACTTTGCAGATTGGACAGGATTCAGCTATTTTCAGTGTAATTTTACATCTGTCCTTTTGATTTAATTATTTTTTATGGAGCGGAGGGTAGTTCATACGAGTGTAAGTGGCTGTGTCTGGTTACGTGGTGTCGAAATGCTGGAAATCTGTTTCAAAATATAATCAGCCACTCATGCAAAAGGCCCTTTAATGTGTTTAAGTCTTTCAACAAATGATCCATGCTGCTTTTCTGGCGAGGCCTGGTAACTTAGATTCACTGCAAACTATTGACATTGACTATTGACTGCTAATTTGCAATTGTTAGCATCCTGGACTCTTACTACTTGTTTTTTCCTAAAGAGATCTCCTGCTGAGGTGCCTTTGCACACTTAATATCTACAGTTTGTAGTTTGGTTAAACTCACCGGTGACAGTGATGTTGATGGCGTCGCTGCACTCTCCCGCTCCAGACTCACACCAGTACACTCCAGTGTCTGCTATGTAAAGGTCGCTAATGAAGCAGTGGGAACCATTTCTGTTCCCCCAAGTTGTGGAGCATTCTTCGTTTATATCTGTGGACGTGTTTCTCTTAACTCTCCATGTGGAGGAGTTTTCCTGCTCGCCACAGCTCAGCGTAACAGAGTCATATAAAAAAAACTGGCTACTGCTGGGAATCACTCTCAGAGAGGCTGCAAGAGACAGAAAGGACGACAAATTTAGAGTTTCATTGTAAAATGTTCTCACAGGAAATCTAATGTGCAACTGCTATCATTACATTTTGCTGCTTCCTTGTTTCACTATCAATACAGCAGATTTTTTTTTGTTGACCTGATTGCGGGTTTGTTGTCCTTTTGCTGCAAGGCTTCTCTTCCCACGGGTAAGGTAACAAAACTTTACTTAACTAGCAACTGCTTCAATTTAATTCAAGACTTAACTACCATTTCAATATAGCTGATAGGAAATTTAATTGGGTGGTCACATAAAACAAACACTTCTTCATACTGAGCTAGCAAAGGATAGTTATGAAGTGTGTTTAGGTACAAAAACTTACTATTTGTGCGTTGTAATAATATTATGTGGTTTTCTTTAGATAATCTCTAGTGATGTTAAGATGCTACTTAGTGGAACTATTTATTGACCAACTTGACAGTAAAATAACTATAATAAATTGCATTCTGCGGTAAATGTTTTTGAAAGATAGTAACGCTTCCTCTTATTTCCTGAACATACATCCAAATATTACAGGACTTATTTTATCTTTTAATTCACTAAACTGCTCATAAAATCAGAACACAAAGTAGATTCAATAAAATACTTTAAATGGGAAAAAAAGGTCCAGTGCTCACCAATGATGCACAGCGCAGTGATCTCCATGCTGCTTATCTGTGAAATGGCAGTTTGCGGGTCTGCATCGCACCACCGAGCTGACTTGGTGTTAAAAAGGCTTCCTGCAGAAAGCTCACATCCAAGTTGCACATAGGATGTGATAGTGTTCCATTTTAAAACCACCAAGTGTCAAAAGTTTTACTTTCTATGACACGTCGACCTCATCACAAAAACAGGTTTTCAAAGTTTTCAGCCTCTAAATAGTGACAGAAAATCAGGGAGAATCTTTTGGCTTTATACACATTGCACAAATTTTTATAACCACCGAGTAATAAGCATTTCAGATATTCACACATATTGTCACATTTTGCAGGATCACTCTGAGTTAACATGTGTAAAACAATAACACCTACACAATAAAACTTCACTTCACTTCATTGTACTGTATATCCTGTTGTACATTTGTATATATATTTATATATCTCTTCTAGTTGTACATTTTCTTAGTTCTAATATTTATATCTAATTGTTTAATTTAAATTCTTGCACTATTATTTATTTTTTAGATTTTTATTCTTCTTGTGTTATTATGTATTTCTTTATTTCTATATTTTTATTTTTTAATCTATTTCCTTTGTTTGAGTGTTGTATTATATTCTTAAGCATTGTTTGTAGGGAGCAAGAGATCCAAGAATTTCATTGGCAATGATTTCGTGATGTTATGAAATTGTTGTGCAATGACAAATAAATTCTTGAATCTTGAATGTGTGTCACTTAAATTTAGCAACAATAAGTCTGCATGTGTTTGCTGAAACTGCACTGAGGTTGGCTATCAAGGATCTTCTTTCTTTCTTCTTCTTTTTCTTCTTCTGCTAAAAAACGTGCAGTGAAAACTCACAAAATATAGGCAAGTGGGCTGCAAATCTCACCCGCTACAGAAAATGACTCTCATTGACCTCAAGGTGGCACTGTAATTGCAATCAAGTCAATGTTTATGTTTTTTGGTTATCTCAAACATGGCTTGGCTTCATTTGCCTACGGGACCCGGCCACCAGGCGCTCACCTGCGAGCCCCAACCCCAGACCTGGCTCCAGGGTGGGGCCCCAGAAACGCCAATCCTGGCCACGTAACCGTCCCTTGATGTTGTGGATATCCATGGTGGGCTTGTGAACCACTCTTAGTCTGGCCTCGTCCGCCTAGGACCTGTTTGCCATGGGAGACCCTACCAGGGGCGTTAATGGCCCCTCGACAACATAGCTCCTAGTATCATTCGGGCACACAAACCCCTCCACCACAATAAGGTGGCGGTTCAAGGAGGGGTGGATATGTTTATAAAAAAATCATTCAGAATACAGAATACAGAATACTACAGAAAAAAACTGTAGTACATCAATTTGATTTGATATTTAATTGTTTGTATATTTGACAATATACAAACAATTAAATATCAAATCAAATTGATGTACTACAGTTTTTTTCTGAATGCTTAAAAACACTGATTCTTGAAGCAATGAGAGTGGCTAAAGTAGTTAAATTGGTTAAAGTGTCAAAGCGGTTAATGTGAATACTCTTATGTCCTGTAAAGTGCATGTTACTGCCGGAGCCCCGGTCCTCTTTGTTCTCTCCAGTCTTGCAGGTTCCTCACTGATTCTGGTTGTGGTCCATCTGTCTGAGGTTCACTGGCCTGGTGGGGACATGATCTGTGTCTGTGTTGTGGAGAGAAGGTCGAGTGGCCCAGAGCTCCATATGAGGACATCTAGAGATGCACCTGGACTCACAGACTCATTTCCATTACCTGTGATACCTTCACACATGGACTAAACCCATGAACTCAGTTTATCTACAGCTTTATTACGACCCATGTTTAACTCCATATATGATTGATGATGATGTTCTGATGATGATGATGACGCATCTAGTGACGTCACGCCCTGGCCAATCAAGTGGGGAAGTGGAGACAAGTGAGGGCAGAGATGGCTGCACAGAAATCAACCCTGCGGAGCAACGACGAGGTGCAGACATTTCTTCGTCTGGTGGCCTCCATAATAGCCAAACCGTAGTCGTTTCGTGTTTGTGTCGCGTAACAAATGACGTCGCTGGAGTTTCGGCCGCGTTGCTCACGGTGACGACCCCACCCACGCTGAGGTGGTACTCTATTGTAATGGAAAACGACCGAAACTGAGTCGAGTAGGTACTAGCAAACAGGTGAGAAAACAACACGGAACACAACAAAGGAGACAAATGAGATGACAAAGAATGGAAAGGGGGGGGGAAATACCACACCACAAACAGATCTATGATGTGTTGGTGTCACAAGGAAAATCCATATGTGTTTTAGCATAGTTTCATTTTCTAAATCAGTTATAGTAATGTCTAATATAAAAGGATAATGTAAAGACGAGGTTGTGTGGGCAGAGGTGGGGTTTCCATGGAGATGAGGTAATTTCCCTCTAATTTCACTCTAAATGTTAATCATCTGCTCTTGTGCACCAGTTGTCTGACTGCTTTTCATAAAGCAACACGTTGAAATGGAGCTGGAGGACTTCACTTACTTTTTCTCACTCTCTGCTTCAACAGTCCGCTTCACCTTCATCTTCCTGCTGCTGCTGTTCTTCCACAAACCTGCTGAAGGTAAGCTCATACATTTATTCATTAGTCTACTGATTTTGTGATTAAATTGTAACCTGAGCGACACACAGATGTAACTGTGTTTACCTGCCCCATCATGGAAACCAATTCATGTTTTATTTATTCAGTTATAAACACAAAGAAATAAGTGTCACTAATAGTTGTTTTATGTTCCTATTTGGCTTCAGGTTGAATAGGACACTATTGTAGATTTTGCCGTCCTTGTTGTTCTCTGGTCTGTTTATTTCTTTAGACATTTGGTAACAGCACTAGGTGAAATGATCGTCTCATGCTGAATCATCCACATGCTTTTCCAGTAGGGGAGAGTGGGGTGATTTGTGCCGGTTTTTACTTAAAGTGACTTTAAAGCTAGGCCATAACAGTAACGCCTTCCAATTTAAATATGTACATATATTTCAGGAAGTGGTGCATCTATGGGAACAATGACTTTGGAACTGAAATATAGTATTTAAGAAATATAGCTTTCTGAAAAAAAGTGGTCTCGTGGCACAACTTGCCCCCAGTGCGGGGTAAATTGTGCCTTTGGAGAGCATACATTGGGGTAAATTGTGCCATTAATTATTGAAGTAAAACTGTATATTTTAATCTCAGAAACCGTAATGCTATATAAAAGCTAGACACATTCAACACAAAATTACTCAATTAAGGTTTATTTAAAGTTATTTTACAACATTAGTGGCCAATTTTCTTAAACAAGGCCTAGCGCTTCATCAACACATCAGAACAAAGTTAAATTCACATGAAGACCAAATTGACCGCAATTCTCTTCACAGATCTGGCCTAGTACACAACATCCCACTTGTCTATGCTACAGGGGAATATAAATTTCTGCTCCCTTCTGGCTGTACCACCAAGTTTTTGTGGTGTGGGTAGTTTCTTACGCACATCTTCTCTAGAGATGACTCCTTCATCATTTTCTTTGAAAGAGAAGATGGGCTTTCCATCCAGAGACCTCTTACTTCTTCTTAGAAACTTTGCACTGATGTCAGCACCATCAACCTTCTCAACCAAGCCAACATAGTTGTAGGATTTGTTTTTGCCTGCAAAGTTTACAATGACAAAGTCCCCAGCAGACAGATCCTTGTCACCATCATCATCATCATTCTGGACATCTGAACTGTCATAGTCAGTGGTGTCGTTAAGTGGAATGGAAATGTCACTCTCTTCTGAGCTACTGGAGACAACCACTTTTGTTTTGGGTTTGGTTGGTTTGAACTCTTTCAGAGCCCCTCTCTTTTTATTTCCCCTTTTCTTCTGCCTTTCATTCTTTTTCTTTTCCTTTTCAGCCATTTTATATTCTTTTTCTTTTTGTGCCTCCTCCAGCTCCATCTTCTCAGGTGTGTCGGTCACAATTTTTGATTTTACTTTCTTTCTTCTCATTCTCGGCCTTCTTGCTGTGGCTTTTGGCAAGGGAAGTATGGCTTCTGGAGATACATAACCCAAATGGGCAGAAGAACCAGATTCGTCACCTGATAATTGCTTGGGATTTGGTTCTGGAAGAGTGGGTGGCTCCCCTGGCTCTGGACCTGCGTCAAGACCTGTGGCGTAGGTTGGCTCCTCGTGTGATGGTCCAGGCAGGTCAGCAGCAGCACTGGTAGATAGCTCTTCTGGATTTGGCCTGTCTGTTAGCACTGATGGGGCATAATCTTCATCTGGGAAGATATCCCTGTTGAATGGGAATATGCCTGTCACTCTGAAGCCTGGATGTGATGTTTTTGGGTGTCATTGCCGACATGAATGCTTGGTTTACGAGTCCTGCGATCTCGTAGATCGTTACGGTTCTACCAGGATTAGTGCGCATCCATCCATCCATCGCACTGTTGTAGTAGGTTTTCATTGAGTAATAGACTGTTTTGTCTAAAGGTTGCAAGCGGTGTGAGGTGTGAGGTGGCAGGGTGAGCATAACAACACCATTTTCTTTAGCAGTTGTCACCGCCTTCAGTGAGATGTGAGATTCATGGTTGTCCAGAATGAGCAGGACTGGGTGATCGGTGGAGCAGTTGGTTTGGCGAATGAAGTGCTCCATGAAGACGATGAAGGCTTCTTCATTCATCCATCCAGACCTTGTAGAATAACCTACGGATCCTGCTGGTGATCCATTCAGGAACTGTTCTTTGAAACGGACACGCGGGAAAACAAACATGGGTGGGATTGCATTTCCTGTGGCATTTACTGCACAGGCCACAGTGACAAGCTCTCCTCTTTCAGCTGATGTCACTGAACCCACTTGTTTCTTCCCTTTCTCTGTGACAATCTGCTTGGGTGTCTGTACTGTTGTCACACCAGTTTCGTCCATGTTGTAGATCTTGTGTGGAGGGAAGTTATACCTGAAATGAGATTAAAGTTCTGATCACCCTCTAGAGATGATGTTCCCCCTCTCCTTCCCAGGCATCCTGGTCAGTGTGTGTGTGTGTGTGTGTGTGAGAGAGAGAGAGAGAGAGAGAGCCATATGATTATTACCTGTCCATCACTTTAGAGAGGTTATCAAAGAACTCCCCCACGTTGTGCCTATTAAAGGCAGTAGCTCTACCAAGAGAGGTTGCTTGAGGAGTGCGGCATGACAACTGGTAGCGTGCTTTAAAGGCCGTCAAACCAATCACGTCCTAGAAAAGATTAAAAATTTATTAGCATTATTATCATATCTTGTATTTTTTCCTTTGTTGAGCCATTGTCGTTTACATTCAGATTTTGAAGCTATACGCTCTTAATAAGTACCCAATTTTGCTTCTCTGTGAACTATCTGCATGGTAAAAACTGATAATAAGCATTTCCTGGGGAAATATTAATGTTCCCTATTACTTTTTCTTAATAAATGCACACTTAACCAAACCTGCTTTTTCCTCTCTGATCCAGCTGGCAAGGGATATTGATGTCATTTCTTCGTGCATACTCAAAAGCCAGTTCACGGCATTTAATGGGACTTAGACCGTGAAACATCGCTGCTAGTGCCTTTATATGTTCTGCCAGCTCTTTCTCCATATGTTCATCAAAGACTTGATTGGCAAGTCCAGTTCTTTTATATCCTGGCCTTATTTCTTTTCCATCTATTTTTTCTTCTCCATGTATCGTTTTAATGTCATCCTGCATATGTTCATCTGCCTTGCCACCTGACGAATGGACTCTCCCTTCTCCACCTCTTTCACTGCTCTGTCCATGTCCTCTAGAGGGGTGGAAGCCCTGTCTGTCTTCCTCTTATAACTTCGTGGCATGATGGTCTAATTCTCTTTTTGGCCTAAAATTAAGAATGTCACATAGTTTAAGGGATGAAATGTAAGAATACAATGTACAAATACAATAAAATTATATGTTTAAAATATTCATAAGTGGGGGTGAGTTGTGCCACTGGCACAACTTAACCCAGGCCTTTTGGCACAAATCACCCCAACCCCACCATTTTGGAAAAAATGCATCATCCAGCAGTTTTAAGCTAACATCATGCTAGCTGTATAGACTTATAGTGTAGCTTACCAAAGCACTACAACATGTGTGAAATGTTTTCAAACTTGTCTATTACAGTTCACATACAACAATAAAAAAACCTCGATCATAGAAATTTTACTTTGAAGGGTAAAAAAATGTTTTTTGAACTTGCTTGCTTACCTCTCATGCAATGATGCTCTCTTCTTTACAGGATGAGTAAAATGGCTGACTCCTCAAAAATCTGTGGTCACATGACCAATTTTTTCTATGGTTCCCTAGAAACAGGGGGTGGCACAACTTTCCCGCGGCACAAATCACCCCACTCTCCCCTACATATATATCATTTCAATGAACTTTATAGCCGAAATAAGGGCTCAGTGTTTTTATAAAGTGCTTTTAAATGTTGCGCTCCATCAAGTCCACTTTTATTTTTCGTCACTGATTGAAAATGTACAGTTAAAATTTGTTCTGTCTGCTCTAATTTTTCAGTTTTTTTGTGATTTGCTGAGCTTTACATTAAGATTAAGTTTAAGCCTGTGTGTCTTCTGGAACAAATTCACACGCTCTATTTATTGAGTTATTAAAGGCTGTGGTTAAACTCCAACTGTGGTCAGTC
>JAKKUS010000845.1:0-22000 GCA_023238725.1 Scortum barcoo
GATATATAATGTGCTGGAAACAGTTGTTTTCCGTGATAGTATTTCCTGCACAGAGGTGATCCTGAAGCATTCACTAACAGACACTAAATGTGAAAAGAAATGAGATTTTATTTACTTGAAAACAGGCTGACCTTTGCACGTCCTCCAGATGCACAGCACCAACACCGCGACCAACAAAAGGCAGACGCCTACCACAGGAAGCAGAATGTGTGCAAGAGGCGAGTGAGGAGATTCAGGAGGTGTAGCTGCAAAATAAGACATAAAAAAAAAACCAGTTTGAGCTCAGTGCAAAAACAACAGCTCTTTGGTGGCTGAACAAACCTCCTCATTAAACTCCTGATATCCTGCAAACCACCTCTTGTTGATTTACCTTTTTTTTTTTTTTTTAATGTGTTGTGATTTAAAGACGAGAAAAAAGGTGTCTGAGGCTCACCTGTTTCACCTCTGACAGTCAGCCAGCTGTCTGGTGATTTGCCGGATCCGGCGATGCTACACCTGTAGAGACCCTCATCGGACTTGGAGATGCCGTAGATGGTCATATTTCCTGTGGAGCTGCTGTTGATGAGGTGGCCATCTTTATAAAACTCAGCTGTGAGACTGGAGGGGGAGTTGGAGGGCTTATTTGTGCAGCGCAGAGTCACAGCTTCTCTCTCCGGCACAGGGAGGGCAGGACTCTCCAGGATTACAGAGCCAGCTGAAGGGTAAAAAGACCAGAAAATACTTTAAGGCAAGTAGCCTTAAAGCTGCACACAAAAAACAGCCCAGATCACAGGACTGGATCACAGGACACAGTTTCCATCAGCAGGTGTCTGTCGGCTCTGTGGAGATGCTGTGGGGGTCATTATGTACAGTGGGACGGCAAACAGGAAACAGGATGAGCTTAATAATGTCTTCATTATTTCTATATAATATATATAACGGCTTTATTTGAGCAGCTGCTGGCTGAAGCAGAGAGATGGGTCAACCTCTCATCTTTGGAGACTATAAAACCAGATTGTCTGCTCCAATGAAGAAACTGCAGCAAAGCAAACTCCACATTTAGGCCTTAATTATTGATCAGTTATGGATCCTCCCTGACAGTCATCACAGTGATCTTGAGGGTTGAAATCAGCTGTGCTCAAATGAAATTCATTTGTTAAAAAAAAAGGTGTTATCTCGAGATAACAAATGAATTATGTCGTTATCTCGAGATAACGACTTTTTAAAAAAAAAAAAAGTAATAACATGGCCATTCTTGGCTGTTCAAGTTCATTTTAGTGTTAGTAGCATTGCTAATTTTGTCACTTTTGGATGGAGCCAGACTTAATTGGCTCCATCAACTTAATTGCGATCACAGGCAGAAAATACAACACAGGAAAAGGCTTGCATGTGTTGAATGAACCTGCTTGACTTCAAGTCCAAACTTTAAATAAGATAAAGGATAAGATATAAAGATAAGGATTGTACTGTCGCCGAAATGCAGAACCACTTTGCAGATTGGACAGGATTCAGCTATTTTCAGTGTAATTTTACATCTGTCCTTTTGATTTAATTATTTTTGATGGAGTGGAGGGTAGTTCATACGAGTGTAAGTGGCTGTGTCTGGTTAGGTGGTGTCGAAATGCTGGAAATTTGTTTCAAAATATAACCAGGCATTCATGCAAAAGGTCCTTTAATGTGTTTAATTTGTTTATTTGTCTTTCAACAAATGATCCATGCTGCTTTTCTGGCGAGGCCTGGTAACTTAGATTCACTGCAAACTATTGACATGACTGCTAATTTGCAATTGTTAGCATCCTGGACTCTTACTACTTGTTTTTTCCTAAAGAGATCTCCTGCTGAGGTGCCTTTGCACACTTAATATCTACAGTTTGTAGTTTGGTTAAACTCACCGGTGACAGTGATGTTGATGGCGTCGCTGCACTCTCCCGCTCCAGACTCACACCAGTACACTCCAGTGTCTGCTATGTAAAGGTCGCTAATGAAGCAGTGGGAACCATTTCTGTTCCCCCAAGTTGTGGAGCATTCTTCGTTTATATCTGTGGACGTGTTTCTCTTAACTCTCCATGTGGAGGAGTTTTCCTGCTCGCCACAGCTCAGCGTAACAGAGTCATATAAAAAAAACTGGCTACTGCTGGGAATCACTCTCAGAGAGGCTGCAAGAGACAGAAAGGACGACAAATTTAGAGTTTCATTGTAAAATGTTCTCACAGGAAATCTAATGTGCAACTGCTATCATTACATTTTGCTGCTTCCTTGTTTCACTATCAATACAGCAGATTTTTTTTTTGTTGACCTGATTGCGGGTTTGTTGTCCTTTTGTTGCAGGGCTTTTCTTCCCACGGGTAAGGTAACAAAACTTTACTTAACTAGCAACTGCTTCAATTTAATTCAAGACTTAACTACCATTTCAATATAGCTGATAGGAAATTTAATTGGGTGAGGTCACATAAAACAAACACTTCTTCATACTGAGCTAGCAAAGGATGGTTATGAAGTGTATTTAGGTACAAAAACTTACTACTTGTGCTTTGTAATAATATTATGTGGTTTTCTTTAGATAATCACTAGTGATGTTAAGATGCTACTTAGTGGAACTATTTATTGACCAACTGACAGTAAAATAACTATAATAAATTGCATTCTGCTGTAAATGTTTTTGAATGATAGTAATGCTTCCTCTTATTTCCTGAACATACATCCAAATATTACAGGACTTATTTTATCTTTTAATTCACTAAACTGCTCATAAAATCAGAACACAAAGTTGATTCAATAAAATACTTTAAATGGGAAAAAAAGATACCAGTGCTCACCAACGATGCACAGCGCTGTGATCTCCATGCTGCTTGTCTGTGAAATGGCAGTTTGCGGGTCTGCATCGCACCACCGAGCTGACTTGGTGTTAAAAAGGCTTCCTGCAGAAAGCTCAAGCTCCAAGTTGCACATAGGATGTGATAGTGTTCCATTTTAAAACCACCAAGTGTCAAAAGTTTTACTTTCTATGACATGTCGACCTCAGCTTTGTCATCACAAAAACAGGTGTTTCAAAGTTTTCAGCCTCTAAATAGTGACAGAAAATCAGGGAGAATCTTTTGGCTTTATACACATTGCACAATTTTTTATAACCACTGAGTAATAAGCATTTCAGATATTTACACATATTATCACATTTTGCAGGATCACTCTGAGTTAACATGTGTAAAACAATAACACCTACACAATAAAACTTCACTTCACTTCATTGTACTGTATATCCTGTTGTACATTTGTATATATATTTATATATCTCTTCTAGTTGTACATTTTCTTAGTTCTAATATTTATATCTAATTGTTTAATTTAAATTCTTGCACTATTATTTATTTTTTAGATTTTTATTCTTCTTGTGTTATTATGTATTTCTTTATTTCTATATTTTTATTTTTTAATCTATTTCCTTTGTTTGAGTGTTGTATTATATTCTTAAGCATTGTTTGTAGGGAGCAAGAGATCCAAGAATTTCATTGGCAATGATTTCGTGATGTTATGAAATTGTTGTGCAATGACAAATAAATTCTTGAATCTTGAATTCTTGAATCTTGAATGTGTGTCACTTAAATTTAGCAACAATAAGTCTGCATGTATTTGTTGAAACTGCACTGAGGTTGGTTGGCTATTAGGGATCTTCTTTCTCTCTTCTTCTTCTTCTTCTTCTTCTTCTGCTAAAAGACGTACAATGAAAACTCACAAAAATAGGCAAGTGGGCTGCAAATCTCACCCGCTACTCAGACACAGAAAATGACTCTCATTGACCTCAAGGTGGCACTGTAACAATCAAGTTTATGTTTTTTTGGTTATCTCAAACATGGCTTGGCTTGCCTACGGGACCCGGCCACCAGGCGCTCACCTGCGAGCCCCAAACCCAGACCTGGCTCCAGGGTGGGGCCCCTGGTAACGCCAATCCAAATGGGCGACGTAACGGTCCTCGATGTTGTGATATCCATGGTGAGCTTGTGAACCGCTCTTAGTCTGGCCCGTCACCTAGGACCTGTTTGCCATGGGAGACCCTACCAGGGACAACAACATAGCTCCTAGGGTCATTTGGGCACACAAACCCCTCCACCGCAGTAAGGAGGTGGTTATAAAAAAACGTTTATAAAAAAAAATCCATATTTGACAATATACAAAGCCATCTGTAAGATTGTATCTTTTATTAAAATCATTAAATCTCTGCCTGGTGTAAGTCGTCCTGCATTTGGGTCTCCTGCCTGAGCTAATCGTTATGTACGATCTGGCCAGAAAATGGACCCAGCGGACGCTAATCAGGTCAGGTCTGCTCTGTCATCACAAGGAGTCAAGCTTCACCAGCATAAAAAACAACTGAGCTTCATCAACCGGGGAGTGTCTCAAAATCAGACGAAGAGCGGCCTCTTCTCCTGGCTGAGAACTGAGAAGGAAGCTATAAAGCTTATCAAAGAATCAAGAGAACTTTGCTATACTATCTACTACTCCCATCTGACTCATTCAAATTCAGAGTTCAAGTGAAACTGAATCCACAGACAAGAAAAGGTGTACTGTCCACACTTGCTTCTGTGTATGATCCCCTAGGGTTCATGGAACCCTTTGTCCTTTTGGGGAAACAAATAATTCAGGAAATGTGTAGAGAGAAGGTAGGATGGGACGAGGATCTTCCAGAGCATTTAAAACCACAGTGGGAGTCCTGGATTAAAGATTTACCCACCTTAGCTGAGATAGAAATCAAAAGATCATTCTTACCTTCACATTTCAACAGTGTCAAAAGGTATGAGCTTCACCATTTTGCTGATGCAAGCATCTCCGGCTATGGTGTATGTACTTACCTCCGAGCTATTAGTCCATCTGATGAAGTTCACTGCTGTCTGGTAATGGGTAAATCAAGAGTTTCACCAACCAAGATCACAACTATACCAAGGTTAGAACTGTCAGCAGCAGTTGTCGCAGTTCGAAGTAGTGACATGCTTCTCAAAGAACTAGACGTAGAAGATCTTCAGGAGTTCTTCTGGACAGACTCCACGGTTGTTCTCGGCTACATAAACAACAACGGCAGAAGGTTTCAGGTGTTTGTGGCCAACCGCATACAAAGAATTAAAGCAAGTACAAAGCCTGAACAATGGGCTTATGTTGCATCTGAGGACAATCCGGCAGATCATGCTTCACGAGGTTTGACTGCACAAAAGCTCAAGAACTCCAATTGGTTCACAGGGCCAAAGTTTCTGTGGCAATATGAATTACCAGCCAGAGAACTCAAGGTGGGAGTAATTGAAGAAGAATGACCCCGAAACTGCGTAAGACTTTTGTGTGTAACACTAAGGCAAAGGAAGACGAGTCATTAGTGGAACGCTTCAAGAAGTTTTCTGATTGGTCTAGAGTAGTAAAGGCAGTTGCTAGACTCAGAAGACAGATCAGAGAATACAAAGGCAAGAAGCAAAGAACTAATGAGTGTACAAGCTTGGAAGGAAAAGAAAGAAGCAGAACTTGTGATAGTTAAACTAGTACAAGAAGAAGCATTTCCTGACCTGATAAAGAACCTAAAACAAGAGAATGTCACCATCAAGACCAAAGACAGTAAACTGTGCAAGTTGAGTCCATTCTTGGATAAGGATGGTATCCTAAGAGTGGGAGGATGTCTGGATCAAGCCACATTACACCCATTTGTGAAGCATCCAGCACTTCTACCAAAGAATAGTCATATATCATCTTTACTTGTCAAACACTTTCACAAAAAGACCCAGCATCAAGGTCGTGGAATGACGCTGAACGAACTGCGAGCTAACGGATGGTGGATCCTGGGATGTAGCAGTGCAGTCTCATCACACATTTTCAAATGTGTCAAGGGCAGAAGGTATAGAAGACCAACGAAGATGAATGAAGAACAAAAGATGGGTGACCTACCACAAGACAGGATGGAAGCTAGCCAGAATCACAGAAGTTTACCCAGGGTCAGATGATAGGGTTGAGAAAACTAAAGTTGCTGGTTAGTGATACCACATTTGACAAAAAGGGGAAACCAACAACTAAAACAGTGTTACTTGAAAGACCTATACAAAAGGTTGTTACTCTGATTGAAGCAGACTGAGATGTTTGACTGAAATTCCATGTCAGATAGTTAATAACCAAATTAATTACAGTTGTTGTGTTCGTGCTTTTAAAAGACGTTTTCTTTTGCTTGCTTCTTTATTTTACTGAACAGTCTCCAACTCAATAGTCATACTCATGGGAACACCGTTACACACTCTTCTTCTAGTGTTTGTATCAACCACTAATGACAGGTAAATAGTGCATTCTAGTGGCGAACATTTATAATTGCAACTGATCATCACATCCCCCTTTCTTTGAAGATGAATACTGTGTAACTAATAAACATTAAGCACACCAATGTTATGGCTTAATAGCTCATGTGCAAATCTCATGGCAATAAACAATCCAGGCGACATAACTGACCAGACCATACTCATAAGAGACATAATAGTAACAAACATTTTACACTAAACAAACACTTTCCTTTATCTCATATATTACTGGGTGTATTTTCTTCTATAGATTCAATCTGACTGGTTTCTTAATTTCTCGTGTAGACCTCGTCAGTTCAGGTTTGTCTGATGTAGTATCTGTATTACAGTCCATGGAAGGTGTGGTGATGGGTGGTTCTTCGTGAGCTCCATCAGCGGCATCACTTGTTTGTGGAGTCTTTAACAGACTGCGCCGGTTACACCTGAGAACTCGCCCATCTTCTGTCCTCACTGTGAACAATCGCTGTGCCACTTCCTGTAACACAGTTCCCTTTGTATTCCAACCATTAGCATCCTCAATCTGCACTGGGTCATTGCTTGCCAGTGGAGAGAGCAGTTTGGCTGAAGTGTCATAAAATGTCTTTTGTCTCATTTTCTGCTGGTGTCGTCGGTTTCCCAGCTTCACATGTTTCTTTTGTTTTACACTGCTGTTTGAGTAGCTTGGTAATGTAGTGCGGAGCTTCCTATTCATTAGCAGTTCAGCAGGTGATAATCCGCACTGAAGAGGAGATGCTCTGTAGCTGAGAAGAGCCAGGTAAGGATCTGAGTTACTCTCTGATGCTTTCTTCAGAAGTTGCTTCCGAATGTGAACTCCCTTTTTCTGCTTGTCCGTTTGACTGTGCATAGTGTGGACTTGATGTGACATGCTGAAAATCATTCTTCTCTGCAAATCTTTGCCATTCCTTGCTACTGAAACCTGGGCCATTGTCACTCACTACAGTATGTGGGATGCCATGCCTGGCAAATATAGATTTGGTGTGAGTTATGACGCATGCTGATGGTGTGTTTGCCAGCAGCACCATTTCTGGAAAGTTAGAGTAGTAATCAATTACAACCAGATAGTCTTTGCCTTTAAAATGAAACAAGTCCATTCCTACTTTGTGCCAGGGTGAAGTGGGCAGCTCCATTACCACCATTGGCTCTTTGCTTTGTCTGCTTCTGTGTTTTAGGCATGTGTCACATGTGCTTACTAGTGTCTCAATGTCTTTATTGAGTCCGGGCCAGTAGACTGACTCTCTTGCTCTCCTCTTGCACTTTTCAATTCTGAGATGCCCCTCATGTATCCTGTTTAGAATGTCCTGTCTTAAGGCTTGCGGGATGACTATCCTCCCCTTCTGGAGTAAGAGTTCATCCACAAAGCTGAGATCACCACGGATGTGGTAAAACTGCATACATGACCCAACAGGCCACCCATCGTCCATGTTCTGGATGACACGTTGCAATTCTGTGTCCTGTGTTGTAGCTTCCACTTGTCTGGACTGTGTCAGACACGGGCAGTGCATGAGACACCATATTGACATGGTGTTCAACATCTTCATCAGTCGTGCTTTCACAGCTGCCTGCAGGTGCTCTGGAGAGGGCATCAGCAAGGAACAAGTGTTTTCCTGGTGTGTAAACAAGCTCAAAATCATACCTCTGCATTTTCATCATGAGACGTTGAATCCGTGGGGACATTTCATTCAGTTTCTTTTTGATGATGGAGACAAGTGGTCGATGATCAGTCTCTACGATGAATATATATATATATATTAGAGATGGGCAAACAATACCAAAGCTCCGAAGCTCGTGTCAGTCTAATGAACCACCATGTTTCGACTCCAAGTGTCAGAGCTTGTACCGAGCGATAACTGTCACGTGACTGATGACATCTGAAGCTTCGGACGTCACTGGTGCTTCACGAAGTGTTTCATTGGTTCATTGGTTTACAGCTTGAACGCTTTGGCGCCTTACTAGTTCTACATATGATGCCCCAGTGACACATCTGGATGACCAGAAAAGATGTTTATCCCAACTTAATCAAACTTGTGCTCAAGTATCTTTGTATACCTGCGTCCTCTGTCCCTTGTGAGAGAATCTTTTCTAAGGCTGGGGAAATAGTCAGCCAGAAAAGGAGCCGTTTAAAGCCCAGCACTGTGGAAAAAATCCTTTTTCTCAATAAAAATCGGTGAAAATAAATGTTGCACAAAGCACTGTCACTTTTTACAATTCCCATGTTCACAAGCACAACCACTGACATTTCTATCAGATCATTCTATACTAAAATGGCATAAAACGAAAAAAAAAAAATCCATATAATTTATATGTATAAATGTGACAGGTCACTATTCTCTGAGAAATGCAGTTCCACACTACTGTGGCTTCATATATGACAGACGACAGTCAGGTGGATTACAAGGGGTTTATTTCTCCTGCAACACAGAAGACACACAGCAATGGCATGGGTTAGCGTCAGTCTCGGGACAATATGAATCTTAGCAAGATCGTCTCTCCTCTGTGCTCAGCAAACAAGAAAAACAAAACAATTCTGGTTATATAAAACAGAAACGAAAAAATATTATAGTGATCGTATAGTGAACATTGTTCTATAAAACATACATGGAAACCCCCCACATAATCCATTATATGGCATTAAACTGAAGAACACATTCAACATTCACCATGAGGTAAATACAAAATAATTCACATGTGGCATACACAATAAATTCAGAGCTAATAAAAGGATTAGCCATTTAACTGAACATGTAAAGAAAGACAGTTCACAAAGGGATAATATTCAATAAAAACGTCATGAAAATAATATAAAATGTACAGCACATTACCTACAACACAGCAGACGACACAGTCTCGGGACAATATGAGTCTGAACACGTGAGATGAAAGTAACATTTAAACTAGGTCAGCTTCACTAACAAAGTCTCCAAACAATGCGTTATGGGCTACAAATCACAGGAAATGCTCAACCCAGTTGGCATAAAACACAATGAAAATTGTACACAGTAAAATATTGAATATAAACATATGAAACACTCCAGAAAATCAATAATTGTCTCAAACCATGTGAGAGCACGTCTTACCACAGCAAGATCGTCTCTCCTCTGTGCGACTCCTACGCTCCCCGCTATGTCAGTAAATGACGGTGTTGCACCTGCTTTGCCATAATTTAACATGGACTTTTCTACTCCGTTCGTTAAATAAAACACAGCATTAATGTTATATTCATATAACACTGTTTAATTGTGTGTAGAGCTCGTATATCTCTGTAAGATGCGTGATGGGTTAGTAAGTCTGTTTCTTCCTTTGGGTGAAGGATTGAATCCAGCCATGAACACATGGCTTCATATTTTTGTCTTACATTTACCTTTATTACTACACTAAAAAGAGACAGAAGCCACATCTTCAAAGGTTGTTTATAACTTCAAATCTATTTATTAACATGCAGCTTTATATGCAGTTTTACTGCACACATTTGGGATTGACTCAGTGATGTTTTGCACCAGTAAACATCTGCTGTATTTCCAGTCCGCCACCAGATGTCACTGTTCCTCCTCAAAGTGAAGCCCCAAAGTTTCGAGTCATTTACGGAACAAAAAGAAAGAAAACCTCAATGCTGCACAATGCTTCATTCGCCCATCACTAATATATATGTATCTGTGAAATCGCTCTAAACCATAGGCCCTAAGATTTGTGTGATCTGGTGGGAGTGTAGCAGATATTCATAATTTATCACTGTTTATATTATTATTGCTATTTAGGTACATGTTTCAAGTGTCTTTTGTTGGAATATATGCTTACAAATCATGCCTCTAATGCTTAGTAGATGACTAGGAAACAACATGCTATGTTTTGATAGAATAAATGAATCTTGCTGTGCTTAGAAATGATTATAAATTGTGTGAGACGAGTCAAACACTGAAGAGAGCAGCCAGTAACAGAGTGAATAAGACACTTTGCAAAGTATGAAGTATGAACATATCTGGAAAACAACACTGCTGGGGAACATCTCCTGCAGTACTTCATCAAACGAACACGTGAGTTTAAGCTAAGAAAAACTCAACACTTTGTAGGTTTTTTGTTGTTTAAGAGAGCTATTAACCTTTATTCTTGAAATTACTACTTTTATTTTGACATGCTGTGTTCGTTGCGCTCTTCCGGAGAGTGAGAAGAAAAAGTACGAAGGTGAAGACACGTGTGCTGTAGTTAAGCTTAAGCTAAAACAGGGAAGTTAAGAAGCAGTTAAGTGGTTGCAAAGTGTTCAAAAAACATCCGAAGACCAAAGATAATTCCTCCTTTACACGGCACGCAGACAACGAGGTAAGTTAATGTGTTTTTAATGTTTATGTATTGCTGGTGCTATTGTTAATACTGTGTGTGTGTATGTCACAGTTTTCACGGTGGATATGGAGGGAGCTTCAAATAAACCAGTACCAGTGAATTATAGCCTACCTCTTCACGTCCACTCAAGCAAGCTGAAGAATAACAGGAACAGGTGGAGGTGTGACAAACAGCGACAAAACAAAAACAAAAGAAAGGGGACCGATATGCGGAAGTGGAGACAAGTGAGGAGAGTAATAAAAGAACAGAGCAGCTGATCAAACAGGTGACAAAACAACACGGAACACAACAAAGGTGACAAATGAGATGACAAAGAAAGGGAAGGGAGGGGGAATACCACACCACAAACAGATCTATGACAGTATGCTGGTGTCACAAGGAAAATCCATATGTGTTTTAGCATAGTTTTATTTTCTAAATCAGTTATAGTAATGTCTAGTATAAAAGGATACTGTAAAGATAAGGTTGTGTGGGCAGAGGTGGGGTTTCCATAGAGAGATGAGGTAATTTCCCTGTCTAACCATCTAAGTGCTGACCATCTGCTCTTGTACACCAGTTGTCTGACTGCTTTTCATAAAGCAACACGTTAAAATGGAGCTGGAGGACTTCACTTACTTTTTCTCACTCTCTGCTTCAACAGTCCGCTTCACCTTCATCTTCCTGCTGCTGCTGTTCTTCCACAAACCTGTTGAAGGTAAGCTCATACATTTACTCATTAGTCTACTGATTTTCTGATTGAACTGTAACCTGAGCGACACACAGATGTAACTGTGTTTACCTGCCCCGTCATGGAAACCAATTCATGTTTTATTTATTCAGTTATAAACGCAAAGAAATAAGTGTCACTAATAGTTGTTTTATGTTCCTATTTGGCTTCAGGTTGAATAGGACACTATTGTAGATTTTGCCGTCCTTGTTGTTCTCTGGTCTGTTTATTTCTTTAGACATTTGGTAACAGCACTAGGTGAAATGATCGTCTCATGCTGAATCATCCACATGCTTTTCCAGTACATATATATCATTTCAATGAACTTTATAGCCGAAATAAGGGCTCAGTGTTTTTATAAAGTGCTTTTAAATGTTGCGCTCCATCAAGTCCACTTTTATTTTTCATCACTGTCACACGTCAAATTCACACGCTCTCTTTACTTAAGTTATTAAAGGCTGTGGTTAAACTGCAACTTTGGTCAGTCGGGTTAGTCTAAATTGGGTTACTGTGTTCTGTTACTACCTTTTTAGATCATTTTGTCAGAATACACATCACAACACAACATCAGAAGTTCAAATCACAGCAGTCAAATGTATTTTTCACATGTGATCATATGAAGAACAATGGCAGTGAAAGGTAATCCCACCAGCTCCATGTCAGCATCAGGGAGGGACAGGAGAGGAAGGAGGGCAAGTTTTATTTCATTCTGTGTCTTTGCTTTGCATTTCTTCCTACTGTTATTTCCACTGTGTGTCTTGCTGCTGTTACAATGTGAATTTCTCCCACTGTGGGACTAATGAAGGCTGTCTTGAATGTTGAATCTTTAATCTCGAAACAGAGTTTAAATAGAATATGTATTGTGATAAATATATGTGTATGGTTACCTTGTGGCTTGAGAGTTTCCGTTCTGGTATTGGGCATGCAGATGAACGATATGCAAAAAACCCCACAAACAAATCTATTTTGGTTTTGATGTGAGTCACAGAAGTGAATGTAAAAATAATGATTACATGGTTTTTGCTGGGGTCTGTGCCAAACAAGTATGTTTCCTCACAGCTGGAGGATATGATCTGAAGGCCGACCCATCTTTGTAACACCACGTTTAATTTATGATGGGATTCAACAAAAACCTGGATTAAAGCTGAGGCAATTTAATTTTCTAGTGATCGTGAGTTTCTCCAGTGTCTCAGATTTTTTCAGTTTTATTTCATAGTAAACTGAATATCTTTAGGTTTTTGACTGTTATTCAGACAAAACAAGACTTCTGAAGACTTCACCTTAGACTAGACTTGGAAACTGTGATTGTGACAGCTTGAAGACCAAACTATTAACTGGTGAATCGTGAAAATGAGCAGTAATGACAATAATAAAGCAGGATTCCAAACTTCATTTGTTTTTACATTTCTCAGGTCAGTTTCAGTTGATTGGGTCTCCTCAGCCAATCGTGGCTGCTCCGGGGGATGATGTTGTCCTGCCGTGTCACGTGGAGCCCGCCATCGACGTGGCAAGACTGACGATAGAGTGGTCCAATCCTGACCTTCAGCCTGACCCCAATGACCGACTCAGTCGTGTTGATTATGTGCATCTCTACCGTGACAGCCGCGAGGACACAGCCATGAAGCTCTCGTCATATGTCGGGAGGACGGCGCTGTTCACAGATGGTCTTCGTCGAGGCAACATATCGCTCAAGATCACTAATGTGACCTTTGAAGACGAAGGGAGATACAGATGTTTCCTCCCGAAGTTAAAGAGCCAACAAAAGTTTTCAATTGTTAGTCTTAAAATTGGTGAGTTAATCTGTTAAAGTTTTGTTTATGGTCCAGATTAAAGTTGCAATAAAAGATTACTTCAGTTTTTTAACAGAAAATCGATTTATTGGATCAAAATTTAAAATCTTTGAGTGTAATTTTAGCAACAATCTATGTTCCTGTTGCTACAAAAGAGACTACAATGGCCTAAACTAAATCTTATTTTTTCCAGAGCCAAACTCTGCTGAAACCTTGATAACAGAGGCACCACTGCCAACCACAGTCAACCAAACTCTCCAAATTCCTGAGTCGGAGGAAGACGATGATGAGAAAAGGTAATAACAAGTCCTAAAATGCTAACTCTTAAACGTTGTCATTAGAAATGTTTTTAAGTTTCTCTATCCCTGTTTGACCATGATTAAAATCAGAGGTAAGCTGTAAGATTTACATGACATCCAACCTAATTTAAACCTCATGGTGGCCAAAGCCAATCAATGCAATTATATTGTAGTTTTTATAAAATCTGACACTGATGTGGTGTATAATCGGTGCATTTCACCTCTTTATTGTTCCCATTAGGTGGTTTGTCCAATCGGAGTAGGCTTGTTCCAGTTTTTTGCATCTTGCCGATCATAATTGTTGGAGTCATCGTAACTTTGACATTGCGAAAGGTGTGTCCGAAACAAGAGGTATGTCAGAAGTTTTAATGATCTGACTTTATGTATTTTCTTAATGTGAAATAAATAAGGGTATCTAATAATCTCTCATGTTCCTTAATTGTCTCTTAATTGTCCTTACAGCCGGGAGAGACAACAATATAGGAGGCTTGCTGGCAGAAGTTGTCGACAGAGATGAGAGCACCATCTGACCCCGCCTGGATCTTTGTCATTAGTTTGAGGGTTCAAACCAGGAAACCCTCTAGCCACAGGTAAAGACTCTGAATCTGCAGAAATGAGGACTGTATGTGTGGAGAGAAGCGCTGAAGCCCTTTATTCATGTCAGCCTTTTCCACACAGACACTGGCTTGCTGTCTCCAGATTACTTTCCATGGGACGTAGACACTAAGAAGCCTTTTGTGCGTATTCACATTCATTTCCATGAGGTGAAGTCATTTGAATCATATCAACATATCTTTTCCTGTGGATGTTTGGACATTTGCATCCTACAGGCAGATCTTTTTTTTTTTTTATGTCATATATTATTTAGAATATAAGATTCAGAATATATAAAATATAAGACACATCACAGTATTCTTAAAATTGATATCATATTTTTAAAAAGGACAGTATCTTGGTGAATAAAAATTTTTGAAAAATTAAATGATCTCACTGGTGACTGAACTGCTAACCTGAAAGGAGCAGCTGTGCAAAACCAATTGTGGTCTTATTATAGTTTTTCAGTTTTGGAGACACATCTCTATGTGCACCTGCAGTTTTATAGGACATTTTAGTGAGAGACTTTTTAAGTGTCACACAGAAAAAGTGAAGTTACATGTTCTCCACATCTGTGGAAAATCTGAGCAAGCACTTATCTATTACCAACAATGTGCCTAATAGGTTTTATTGCTCTGTGTTTCTTTGTATTGTCATATTGTCACAGGCGTTTATGGAATTTAAAATTATTCCAGTCAAAGCTGGTCTTTTCTTTGATTACCAAAAGCTGTTGGTGTGATCTTAATAATCAAACTACCTCTCATTACTTTGCACAATATTTTGTAATGTTTTTTCTGAAGTCAGTGTTGTGTTGTCTTGTGACCTGTGTGCATGAATCAGGCACAATTTCAGTTTCATGTGTTTGCAAATGTTAAAAGCTTCCTGTTATACTGGCCATTCAAGCACTGTTTCTTTTTCTGTTGTATACGTTGTTGTTGAATTTATATTTCCATCTCTGTGTGTACAAACAAGTTTTTTTTATTAAAACATTTCTGAAATGTAATTTGACATTTGTTTGAGTCTAAATCAGAAATCAATTTGTTGAGTTGAAGTGAAGTAGTCATATAATTTTATAGGGTGAATAGTTGAAAAAAGAAGCACATTTGCAAATACTTATCACAAAGTTTTTACCACATGTGTGCCCATAACCGGAGTATCTGGTTTTAAGTTGTGTGTGTTTACTCCTACAGCTGTCAGCCATGTGAAACGAAGTCACACATCATCAGCTGCTTATCGCTCAGCTGACTTCAGCTGACAATATTTTGCAATGTTTAGCTGACGTGTCAATATCTTCCCACCAAAGCATTCTAAATTTGTTTATATACCATCTCATATTCTTACATGGTTTGATATAAAATAAGTCATCTTTGAGCTTCTTACCTCCTCTGGATGAAGATAAAGGACCCCAGGGTAAAAAGCAATATGTTTACACTCTCCTTTGCTCCAAATTCAATAAATGCACTTAATCACCAATAACCGTTGACTTAGCAGCACTTTTATCATGGCTACCAGTCCAAAACAAACAGATACAGTTTAATTTGCTTTAACTGCTGTGCTGAATTCCCCATGTCCTCTTGTATGTTGTGTTTCTGTTTTTGTGCCCTCTTGTGCAAATCAGATTACCTCCCGAGGGACTATAAAAATCCGAACTGAACTTTGTTGGTGTTTGGTTGGACAACATTGCAGCCCAACAGTGAAGTTAAGGCCCCGTTTAAGAGCTCATATTTGTAATTCAGATTAAAATATCTATCAGCAGCAGCAAATCCCACAAAGGAGAGCCTTTGTTTATTGAACATATAAACTTTGGGAGTTTTTGGTAAGTTACCAAGAAAACCACCTAAAATTTTTAAACCACCATGAGTGTTATTTTTCTAACTTGTAGGTGGATGTCCATATATTTCTGTAAAGAAAATAAGTTTCCAAGTGAAATATTTTGGTATATTTGCACCTTCAAACACATCGGGAACACCCTACACCCTACACGGAACACCCTACTTAACCCTGATGGCATGCTCAGGTCATAAAAAGCCAGACTGTGGTGGTAAACTTTGTCATGTGGTGTGAGCAAAACCATTTCCAGCAGAGCTCATTGTGGATCTGAGGAGGACAAAGGCATCGATGATTCCACCCAGGGGGTCAGTGTGGATATTGTGGAGGACTGTAAGTACTTGGGTGTGTACTTAGATAATAAACTAAGCTGGGTCAAGAACACCAAAGCCGTCTACAGGAAGGCCCTGAGCTGCTTCCGCTTCCTGAGGAGGCTGAGGTCCTTTAACATCTGTAGGACGATGCTGAGGATGTTTATGAGTCTGCGGTGGCTCATCCTGGGGCAGGCCGAGGGCAGCTGAAGCCAAGAGACTGAACAAACTGATCCACAGGGCCAGCGACATTGTGGGGGTGGAGCTGGACTCTGACGGTGGTGTCAGAGAGGAGCACACCGTCCAAGCTATGTGTCATTTTGGACAATGTCTCCCACCCACTCCATGCTGTGCTTGTGAGGAGCAGGAGCTCATTCAGTAGCAGACTCATTCACCCAAGATGCACCACAGAATGACACAGAAGTCACTCCTGCCTGTGGCCATCACACTTTACAACTCCCCCTAGTGACACACTGCTCTTATTAACTGCACCAAATATTGTAAGATAAGATAAGATAAGATCTTTTATTGATCCCACGGTGGGGAAATTCCACTGTTACAGCAAGCTCAAAACAAGTAAAAGAGACATTAAATAATAGACAACAAAACACACAAAGAACACACACAAAAAACAGTATGTACAATAAATAGTAAATAATAATAATAACAGAAAAAGAAAGAAACAGTATTTATATACACAGCCTCACCCAGTTAGATGTGCAGTGGTGAGGTGTTATTGCACAGGTGAATATGGATATGTAGCAGATATGAATTAACAGTATAAACATAGTAAATGAGTGGAATGAAAAAAGACCATAAAGTGCATGGCTAGGATACATCAGTAAACATCAGTAAACATCAGTGCAAACGATGATGAAACATCAGTAAACATCAGTCCTACTGTGGTATGGAAACATCAGTATGTTTGTTGTAATGACAAAGATTCATAGAGCAGCATTACAATGACAAAGATTCAGTCTGAGCAGCATTGAACAGTCTGACAGTGTTTGGGATGAAGGACCTGTGGAAGCGAGCTCCTTCCTACACCTTGGATGTCTGAGTCTGTTACTGAAGGAGCTGAAGGAGCTTAAGGCCCCCACAGTCTGATGCAGAGGGTGGGAGGTGTTGTTCCATGATGGTGGACAGTTTGGCCTGCCCCCAGAGCTGACCCTCCTCTCCCCCATCACCTCGATGGAGTCCAGGGGGCAGCCACAGACTGAGCTGGCTCTTTTAATCAGTCTGTTGAGCCTCTTCTTGTCCCGCTCAGAACACCCCCCTCCCCAGCAGACCACTGCATAGGAGACCACAGACGCCACCACAGTCTCATAAAAAGTCCTCAGCAGTGGCCTGCACACACCGAAAGATCCCAGCCTCCTCAGCATGTACAGACGACTCTGACCCCTCTTGTAGAGCGAGTCAGTGTTGTCAGTCCAGTCCAGTTTGTTATTTAAGTGAACACCCAGGTACTTGTACGTCCTCACTCTCTCGATGTCAAGTCCCTGGATGTTCACTGGTGCAATCTCGGATGAGGGTTTCCTGCTGAAGTCGATCACCATCTCCTTTGTCTTGCTGGCATTGACTTGAAGGTGATTCAGCTCACACCAGTCGACAAAGTCCATTTCGATGACCTTCCTGTACTCACAGTCGTTCCCCTCTGACACACATCCCACAATGGCAGTGTCATCGGATAACTTCTGGAGGTGGCAACTGTCCGTGGAGTATGTGAAGTGATGTGTACAGGGGTGAAGAGGAAAGGTGAGAGGACTGTTCCCTGGGGGGCACCTGTGCCTGCAGACCACCACATCGGACACACAGTCCTGCAGCCTCACAAACTGGGGTCTGTCAGTGAGGTAGTTGGTGACCCATGCAGCCAGCTGGTCACTGGCCCCCGCTCTCTCCAGCTTCACCCTGAAGCAGTGAGGGGTGGATCGTGTTGAAAGCACTGGAGAAATCAAAAAAAGGTAATCCTCATAGTGTTTCCAGCGTCCTCCAGGTCCAGACAGGGATCTCTGCAGCAGGTAGATGATGGCATCATCCACCCCAATGCCGGGTTGGTATGCAAACTGCAGGGGATCCATGTTTGGGCTCACCAGGGGGCGGAGGTGCCTGAGGACGATCCTCTCCAGTGCCTCCATCAGGTGTGACCACGGGTCTGAAGTGGATTACATTAACATAACTGAAGTTGTACATTAACCTGATGATTTATGCAGTAATGTGGTTGTGCAATATCTTCATTCTACACTCATCTGTGCAATAAGTAGCATTTAAATTTATATTTATATTTACCCCATTCATTGTATATATTCTGTACAGTACATATTCTGTTAATTGTATTTTTATTTCTACTGTGTTTTCTGTGTCAGAGCAACTGGACCACCAAATTTCCATTGCCAAATTTACATTTATGTATGAACAATTTGGCCAATATCACTATCAAGTTTACTATAAAAAAATTATAATTATTATAATAAAAAAAAGTTTAATAGCTAAAATTAAATGAAGAATAAATAAAATCTTTTTCCATTGAGTGTTCAGCGTTTGGGTGACGTCATGGCAGCTATCAAGTCTCGGTCACGTGACTTCCGAAGTAGAGAGAGGAAAAAAAAAATCAAAACACACGGGAGTAAGCTAGCAGAGCTATAATGAACCTATAAAAAGAACAAACTAGCATCCAAATGACACCCAGATTAGACGGCGAAACAGCAGAGGACACGACACACTGATGTTTTTCCACCCAGACTTTTTTACACCATGAATTTAAGAGGACTTTTTCAGGATTTCAACCCGAGGTAATGCTACCAACTAGCACCTGTGCTAACTGTGCGGCTCAGCTAATATCGCTTAGCTGGGCGGTAAAAATGGAGAAAGTGTGTGTTTTTAAGTGTGGATTTTGAGTGAGTCTGATTCTGATAGCTTTTTAGATGTAAAAAAGGTGACTGCAAGGCCCAGTAGCTGAAGTGAGAAGAAGGTGTCAGGCTGGACGAGGCCTAGCTAGCAGGCTAGCTGAGGTAACACTGGTGGGGATTTGCTAGTTCAGTCAATCTGTGCTGAGTTTGCTGCACATATTTGGTCAGTTTTCCACGCGTGTTTTCAACAGTCACATCAATAGTTATGTGTATTTTCAGGATTTTAGTTGAAGTTGATGGTACCAGCTTTAAGGTATCAAAAAGTCAGGAAAATATTGACTAAAACTTAAGTAAAGTAAGATAAAAGACATAGTAAAGTCCATGTAATGACACTAAGTATAACTATAACATACAGCAAGTATGCTAATAGTACTGACTGAAACAGACATAAAATAAGAAGAAAACAGGCATTTTATGGTTTATTTAATGGGAGTAACAATGTAAATATTACTGCTATGAAATAATATCATACATCAAGTATACACACAAATAAAGTAAGAAAAATAGACATTTTTAAGGTTTCTATTGTATTAGACATTACAGTTTGGATGTAATACCCATTAGGGTTCCAATAATACTAACTTAAACACACACAAAGTATCAAAGTAAGAAAAGAAATAAACATTTTGTCTTAATTTAATGGGAGTAACAATGGAATTAAAACATTTATCAAGAATACCAATAGTACTGAGTGAAATATAAATAAATTGATAAATAAAACATGTCATGGTCCTATTGTAATGGGAGTAATATAATATATATAAAGTATACTAATACTATTAACTAAAAAGTACAGTAAGAGAAAAAAACATTTTATTGTCCTAATTTAATGAGAGTAACTATAAATATTTAACATAAATATCTTAACAAGTATTATTATTGGAGTAAGTCCTGTCCTGATGTGGATTTTAGTGTTTTATTTTATATACTATATTTCTATATGTTAAACTTTTAGTCATTTTTACTTTTTCCCTGTCATTACATATTTTTGAGGATTGTTAGAGGGAACCTGTGATTTAAAAATTTGATTGCCAGCGACTGCTCAAAGTAACTGGTGTACATGATCACAATCTTGAATCTTAAAGGCAGGTAAAGGGGTGTATAACAGAGGCCCCTGTAAATTCAGTTAATTATTGTTTTGACTCAGGTAATTGCATTGAGTACTTGATTGAGTATTTTTTCCTACTTTTCTTACAATTGGGAAACTGATTACATCAGTGTGTTCCTCTCATGTAATCAACACTTCTCCACACGCCTTTTTTTAACCTCCACTGCCTGCACAAACATTATGTGTCCTTTATGTTGATGTCAGCTGTCTCTTTCTGTCCCCTTATTGCAGTAAGTTCCTGATCTACTCCTGTCTGCTGCTGTTCTCCGTGTTGCTGTCCCTGAGGCTGGATGGAGTCATCCAGTGGAGCTACTGGGCGGTCTTCACGCCAATATGGCTGTGGAAGCTGCTGGTCATCATTGGGGCCTCCGTGGGCACTGGAGTCTGGGCGCACAACCCTCAGTACAGGTAGACGTTTGTACATTAGTGGTTAGCAGTCAGGTCAGCAACTGGGGCTCTCTACATTAAGACAGATAGATAAGAAGGTAGGCAGGTAGGTGACTTTATTGATCTTTATTGAGGGAAAATTAAGTTGCCATAGTAATACAATGACACAGCCAAATATTAATGTATTGTGCTGTTATATATAATATGTATATATAATATATGCTTTACTATTGCTAGATATACATACATACCCATACATATGATATACTAATATAAGTTAAGGCTATCCATGCTGCAAAAAACAAACAAAGCAACCAATCAAATAGAAAACAACAAAAGATAAGTAAACAGAGGAGGAGCAGTGAGGAAAAGTCAGTTGAAGTCGCATATCAATATATTAATTACATGTTTATAATATCTCCCTGCTTTTTGTCTTTCTTGTGTTAGTCACTGTCACTGTGGAGGAACTTTCTGATGTTTTTTTTATTCTTGTGTATCTGTTAGAGCTGAAGGGGAGACATGTGTGGAGTTCAAAGCCATGCTGATCGCGGTGGGGCTCCACGTCCTGTTGCTGATGTTCGAGGTGTTGGTGTGCGACCGCGTGGCCAGAGGGAGCTACTTCTGGCTCCTCGTCTTCATGCCTCTCTTCTTTGTGTCCCCCGTCTCTGTAGCAGCCTGTGTCTGGGGGTTTCGGCACGACCGCTCCCTCGAGGTAAGGAGTCTGATGTGTGTGAGCAAAATCAATACAAACCAGCATATTTCACTTGGCAGTGTAACTGTGGCTAGATAGTTTCAGTTAGTCTATGACAGGAGAGGTTCAGAAAATAACACCGCTTGTATAACACTAGAATTGGGGATGAATATGTTTGAGTATGACGGTTTTGTTTGTTTTTGTGTTCTTGTCCATATGCAGATCATTTCAGAAGACTTAAATGATGCTTACTCATCCAAAGTTTGACATATTTGTGATTTTGTTTAATGTAAAATTGACCATTCAGATTAATTAACTGCTTTTCTTCTGTCTTCCTTCTTCCTCTCCTCAGCTGGAGGTGTTGTGTTCAGTTAACATCCTTCAGTTCATCTTCATCGCTCTGAGGCTGGACAGGATCATCAACTGGCCTTGGCTGGTGAGACACACAAACACAAAATCCATCAGAAATGTTTTTTCACACATTTTAATTTTTACATCTAGTCGGTTCATTATGGTTTCACGGTCTGGAATGGTTTGTGTAGTATAATAGTCCTCAACCATGTGTTCAAATTTAAGGCCACTTGTCCTTCATCTCCTTTAATGTGTGTGTGTGTGTGTGTGGTGCAGGTGGTGTGTGTCCCACTGTGGATCTTGATGTCCTTCCTGTGCCTTGTTGTCCTCTACTACATCATCTGGTCCGTGCTCTTCCTCCGCTCCATTGACATCATCGCCGAACAACGGCGAACTCACATCACCATG